>ML247810.1:2837-25394 GCA_005239495.1 Nicotiana undulata
AGCGACCTTTGGCTTTGGATGTTCAGGCTTTAGCCAATCGATTTGTTAGATTAGAGGTTTTTGAGACTGGCAGTGTTTTGGCCCATACTGTCGCTCGTTCTTCGTTGTATGATCGTATTCGCTCCAGGCAGTATGATGATCGTCATTTGTGTGCTCTTAGAGATGCGATTCGGCACGGACGTGCCAAGCAGGTCACAGTTGATGCTGAGGGAGTTTTGAGATTGCAGGGTCGTATATGTGTTCCTGATGTGGACGGCATTCGTGAGTTGATATTGCAGGAGGCCCATAGTTCCCGGTATTCCATTCATCCGGGCGCCGCGAAGATGTACCAGGACTTGCGGCAGCATTATTGGTGGCGTAGAATGAAGAAGGATATTATGGCTTATGTAGCTCGGTTCTTGAATTGTCAGTAGGTTAAGTATGAGCACCAGAGACCCGGTGGTTTGATGCAGCAGATTCAGCTTCCCGAGTGGAAGTGGGAGTGTATCACGATGGATTTTGTAGTTGGGCTTCCACGGACTCAGAGGATGGTGGATGCAGTGAGGGTTGTATTGGATAGGCTGACCAAGTCAGCACACTTCATTCCTGTGTTGGTTTCGTATTCAGCAGAGAAGTTGGAAAAGATATATATGAGAGAGATTGTCAGATTGCATGGTGTGCCCCTATCCATTATATCAGACAGAGGTACTCAGTTTACCTCCCATTTCTGGAGAGTATTTCAGCGAGCGTTGGGCACACAGATTGAGTTAAGCACTGCATTTCATCCTCAGACAGACGGACAGTCCGAGCGTACTATTCAGATTTTGGAGGATATGTTGCGGGCATGTGTTATTGATTTTGGTGGTTCATGGGATAAGATCCATCCTTTAGCATAGTTTGCCTACAACAACAGATACCAGTCGAGTATTCAGATGGCTCTGTATGAGGCATTGTATTGTAGGCGATGTCGGTCTCTAGTCGGATGGTTTGAGCCCGGAGAGGCTAGATTGTTGGGTTCTGAGTTAGTCCAGGATGCCTTGGACAAGGTGAAAATTATTCAGGATAGACTTCGTACAGCTCAGTCCAGACAAAAGAGTTATGCAGATCGTAGAGTTAGAGATTTGTCTTTCATGGTAGGAGACCAAGTGTTCCTTCGAGTGTTGCCTGTGAAGGGCGTGATGAGATTCGTAAAGAAGGGCAAGTTGAGCCCTATGTATATTGGTCCATTTGAGATTTTGGACAGGGTAGGAGAGGTGGCCTACAGACTTGCCTTGCCACCGCATTTATCAGTCGTGCATCCAGTGTTTCATGTATCTATGCTTCGGAGGTACATTGCAGATCCTTCTCATGTTCTTGACTTCAGCGGTGTCCAGTTGGACAAGGATCTAACTTAAGAGGAGGAGCCGGTAGCTATATTAGATAGGCAGGTTCGCCAGTTGAGACCGAAGAGTTATCCTTCGGTCCGTGTTCAGTAGAGAGGTCACCCTGCCGAAGCAGCTACTTGGGAGTCCGAGTCCGATATGAGGAGTCGTTATACCCATCTTTTCTCAGACTCAGGTAATTTTCTATGTCAGTTTGAGGACGAACGTTTGTTTTATTAATCTCACCTCGATATGCGTGCGCATCTCGGGCATGTAGCCGGGAAGCTTCTATGTGAGAATTTGATAAAAATGGAATTTTTGGAATAATTAATTTAATAAGGTTGACTTTGGTCAACATTTTTGGTAAACGGATCCGGACCCATGTTTTGACGATTCTGGAGGGTCCGTAGGAAGATGTGGGACTTGGGCGTATGCCCGAAATCAAATTCCGAGGTCCCAATCCCGAGAAATGAATTTTTAAAGAAAATTGTTTTCTAGAAATAATAAAGGTTTTTGAAAATGAACTTTGATGTGAAAATCGTGTTACCGGGCTCGTATTATGGTTCCGGAGCCCGAAACAGGTTTAATATATGTTATTTGACTTCTCTATGAAATTTGGTGTAAACCGAACTTGAGATGACGTGTTTCGGATAAAAATCGGAATAACTAAGCCTTATGAAGTTTTAAGAAAATTCTAAGAGTTTTGAGGTCTAATTCCTTGTTTTTGATGATATTTTGATGATTAAAAAGCTTGAACAAGTCCGTAGGGTGATTTGGGAGTCGTGTGTGTTTTTGGTTTTGAGACTCGAGGGCTCGGGTGAGTTTCGGGTAGCTAACGGGGTGAGTTAAAGTGTAAAACTCTGGTGTTGGAGTGAAATTATGGGGTCTGGTGTTTAACACTATGTGATCGCATAGGCTGATTTGCGATCGCATAGTGTAGTAAGGTGGGGGAGGTTCTGTGGCACTATGCGATCGCATAGTTAGTTCCGCGATCGCATAGTGTGTATGCGGTCTAGGGTGGGAGCTGGGGTAGTTGCTCTGCGGTCGCGTAGCTAGTCTGCGATCGCAAAAGATCAAGTCTGCTAGGTTTGCGATCGTATGTCCCCTTCTGCGATCGCATAGGGTCGCCCAACTTCTCTTCTACGATCGCGCCTTTCCTTCTGCGATCGCAGAGTGAAATTTTGTCCAATCACTTTCTTAAGTCCAAAACAGACCCATTACGGGAATGTTCTTATTTTTCACCCTCTCCTTCTTACCCACTTCTCCCTTAGGCGATTTTGAAGACCTCCATTGCCATAACTCCATAGGTAAGTGATTCCAACTCCATTTTCTTCAACTTTTCTTCCATAATCACTAGAAACTAGGACTAAAATCCTTAAAAAATCAAAGTAGAAATTAGGGGTTTTTGGTAGAGCTAGGTTTTTGGGAATTTTGGGTAATTCAACCCCAATTTGGGGTCGGATTTCAAAACAAATCATATTTTGTAACTCGTGGAGGTATGGGTGATCGGGTTTTGGTCCGAGCCTCGTGTTTGGACCAAGAGGGCCCGGGGTTGAATTTTGGTATTTTTGGAAGAATGCTAAGAATTTCATATCTAGGCTATGGGATTGTGTTATTGAGTCTTTATTGATATTATTGAATTAATTATGCCTAGATATCATTGTTTCGGAGTCAGATTATAAAGGAAAGGCGGTCTTAGAGGGTTTATTGCTATACTTCGAACCCGAGGTAAGTCTCTTGCCTAACTTTGGTGAGAGAATAGGTATTATTTGCTATGTGCTAAGTGATTATCATGTTCATTTCATAGGTGAGGTGACGAGTACCTATGCAATGTGTGTCAAGCATGCCCGTGAGTCAATTTTGATAGAAATTGTAGTATTTCTTCCATGTTTATCATATTATGAGATTGTCTGTACTTGGTAATTTATTCTGGTTGACAGTATTGATTGTTGAGCTTAAGAAGTGTTGATACGATTGAGAATCCAAGTGTAAAGTATACCATTGAGGTGATTGGTTATAGCTGAGACCCTTGCCGGGCATTTATTGAGTTATTAGTTGATGTTTTCCCCTTGCCGGGTGATTTGAACTGTATATTTCCACTATGATGTACTCCTTGCCATTATGTCTGTCATTGTTTGGTGAGGAAGAGTGTAAAGCACGAAGGGTGATGCCTTGCCACGATATCTGATTACATTGCATAGTGAGGAAAAGTGTAAAGCACGAAGGGTGATGTCGTGCCATGATTTATACTATTTCGCATTATACATTGCATTGTAAGGAAGAGAGTAAAAGCACGAAGGGTGATGCCGTGCCATGATATTTAATTACATTGCACTGTGAGGAAGAGAGTAAAAGCACGAAGGGTGATGCCGTGCCATTATTTACATTTCTGGTACTTGTACTTGATTCGTTAACTATTGTGTTAAATTGCCTCCTTTATTTACTTCTATATGTCAATTTAACTGCTTCATTTCACTTGTTCCCATTAACTGCTCCCATATCCCATGCTTATCTGTCTATTCCGGCGGTTGTCTGTGATATATCTTGTAGGACTGTACAGGTAGATTACCGTTGTCCGGTCTAGCTTCGTCACTACTTCGGCCGAGGTTAGGCTCGGCACTTACTCAGTACATGGGGTCGGTTGTACTGATGATACACCTGCACTTCTTTATGTTGTGAAGATCCCGCAGCCGGACCCAGTGGACATCGTTAGAGGGAGTATCCTTTAGTCCACCTCGGAGATTGTAAGGTAGACCCGCAGACGCTCGTGGGCCTGGACATCTCCTCTATCCCTTTTTTCTTCCTTCATGTCTTTTTCATTTATTTCCAAAGACGGTTGTATACAGTTATTTTTCAGCCCTTGGTTGTAGTAATATTTTAGTATGTTCATTAGTTAGTGACTCCATAGTCGGGGATTGTTACAACGTATTGTACTTGTTTAAATCATTTAGTCCTGTTTTTATCTATTTCCGTTGTTATATTGTAAACGATTTTTGGTTAATTCTTTTAATTCGGTGTTATCATGTTAGTTTAACTGCACACGTTGGCTTGTCTAGCGGGTTCAACGTTAGACGCAGTCACGGCTTAAAGGTGGGAATTCGGGTCGTGACAGTTACACGACAGTTTGATGGACTTGGAACGACTCTAGGCATGTTCGAGGATGAATGTATGTTTAAGTGGGGGATAATTTAACGACCCTGCCGGTTGTTTTAAGTGTTTGCGTTCCTTTAAGCTATTTGAAATCTTGAGTAGCTTCATATGATGTATTATGACTTGTGTGAATCGCCTGTCTTGATTTTTCAGGTGACTCGGAAGTGATTTGGAAGAATGAATCTCATGTTTGAAGATTTAAGTTTGAGGAGTTGTCCAAGTTTGACTTTTATGTATATAACCCCAGATCAGAAGTTCGGTGGTTCCGTTATGTCCGGATGGTGATTTTGGACTCGGGTGTTTGCCCAGATTTGAATTTGGATATTTCTAGAAGGTTTCGGCACTAATTGGCGAAAGTTGGAAATTCAAAAGTTTTGAAAGTTCGTAAGTTATACCGGGAGATGACTTTGATTAAAAAAGTTTCGGATTATGGTTCCAGGAATTGAAATAGTATTTTAATGTCATGTGGGACTTGTGTGCAAAATTTGAGTTCATTCCGGGTTGATTTGATATGTTTCGGCGCGAGTTTTAGAAGTTGAAAGTTCAAAAGTTCATTAAGTTGGATTTGGGGTGTGATTTGTCATTTCGATGTTGTTATGCGTGATTTGAGCCTCGAGTAGGTCCGTGTTATGTTATGGAACTTGTTTCTATGTTCGTACGGAGTTCCGAGGGACTCGGGCATATTTTATATTGTTTTCGGGCCATTTTATTTCATGTTTTCATTGTCGGCTGCTGCTGGTTTCTAATGCGTTGATTGTCCTTCGGGATCGCGAAAATGGGTATGTGATCCTGTAGTGAAATCTGGAGCTGGGAACTTTCTTCATTGCGGTCGCGGTTGGAGGGCTTCGTTCGCGTAGAGTTGGGGCAGGTCTTTATCGCATTCGCATCTACTTCTACGTGTTCGCGTAGTGTTTGGAGCTGAGCTAGGCAAGATGCTGGTTATCTCGTCGCGTTCGTGATGTTGTTTCGGCGAACACGTAGTTATGTATATCGCGTTCCCGAGTCTGTTACTGCGATCGTGTAGTGCATTTTCAGGAGCAGTGCATTTTCTTCTTCACAATCGCGATGGTATTTTTGCAATCGTGATTCAATGATTCGTCCAGTGAATATAAAGTACTCTATTTTCAGGAGTGTTGGAAATTTTAACATATTTGGAGATATGGAGCTTAGATTGAGACGACTTTTAAAGCAATTTTTACCATATGGATTGGGATAAGTGTTCTCTACTCAGTTTGGATTATATTTTACAAATCTATACTCGTTTTTGGAATTTGGTTGATGATTTCAAAAGAGAAATTGAGGGTTTCTGTATAAATTTTCTTTAAGTGAATTTTTGAGTTTTGAGCATCAATTTGGAGTCGGCTTTGAGTGAAACTAGTGTGGTTGGACTCGTAATTTAATGGTTGTCGGGTTTCGAGATGCGAGCTAGGGTTTTTGGGCTTTTGATTAAATATTCGACCTTTATCAATTGAGTTAGTTTCCTTTGGCATTATTTGATGTTCTTGAGTTGCTTTTGGCTAGTTTCGAACTATTAAGAGGTGGGTACGCGCGGGATGGCATTTCAAGAGTATTTTGTGGCTTGCTCGGTATTTGATTGGGCTTGTTCGAGGTAAGTAATACTTCTAAATTTGATGTTGAGGGTATGAACGTCTGAATATACTTGATACATGTTTTATATTGAGGTGACGCACATGCTAGGTGACGAGCGTGTAGGTGTGCACCGTGTGGATTATAACTCGGTTGTTTCTGTTGTATTGTGTAGTTACCTATCTTATTTTTATTCATGGGATTTCTACGTGTTAGATTAATTGAGATGTCATCCTTTCTTTATTCTGGTGGGACCTACTGAGGTCATTTCTGCTGTTGAGTTATTTGCTTAAATTATATTTACATACTCAGTCATATTCATTCATTTATATATCATATCTCAATATATGTTATCATTTGTTATCACATCATGTTGTTATCATTATTTGGGCTGATTGGCATGAGATTTATGAGCCCGAGAGACTGGAGAGATTGATAACTGAGGTGGGGCCTGAAGGCCGGATTGTGATTGATATTGATGGGATCGGGTTGCACGCTGAATCAAGTGTTATTGATTCATGATGGGATCGGGCGACACGCCGCAACGAGTATTACTGATTCATGATGGGATGGGGCTGCACGCCGCAACAGGTATAGTGATTCATGATGGGATTAGGTTGCACGCTGCAACAGGCATTATTTATTCATTATGGGATCGGGCTGCATGACGGAGCAGGTTATATTAGCGCTTGGACAGGATCTGCCCCTGCGGAGTCTGCACACCCACGGTGAGCACATGTTCTATTGATTCATGATGGGATCGGACTGCGCCCCGCAGCTGGTACTGCATAGTGCTGAGTGACTGAGTCTATTGAGTGATTGAGCGTGATGAGTGGGAGTGTGAGACAGTGAGATTGAGTAATCTGAGAGCGTGAGTACATAAGTTCATCACTGTGATGCATAACATTGACATGTATACTTGACACACAGGCATAGAGATGCATTCCCTCGTGTTAAACGGTTTTGTGACATTTATGACTTCACATGCACATTGACATGTAGGCATAGAGACGTACTTCCTCATGCTATATGAGATTTGAAACATCTTTTCTGTAGTTGAAAGTTTTTGGGGAAAATCGTAGATTTCTGACTTACTCATATTTTTATGTTTTTGGTGAAAATTTTGGGTTTTACTATTATACTTTAAAAGGATGCATATTTTCCAGTATTTGTGAACGAGCTGAGAATCATATCTTTGAGTTCCTTCTTGTACTACTTTTATTATATCATTATAAGTTGGTGTTGGTTATTGTGTGACTTTAACCGTTGCTAAGCTCGTCACTACTTTCAGCCTGAGGTTAGGTTTGTTACTCATTGAGTACATGGGATCGATTCTACTCATACCACACTTTTTCACCTTGCGTGCAGATTTTGGACGCTGATATTACTGATATGACGGGATTTGGAAATGAATATGTACATGCGTTCCGTTCATGGCTGACTCTTGTTCTTGGTAGCTTTAGAACTTTTAATTTGTTCATGTATATTTCAAATAGATAATGTATTTATTTCATACCAGCTTTGTAAACTATAAATCTTAGAAGCTCATGATTTGTACTATCAGTCCTTGGGAATTCTTTATAAAAGTTCAGTTGTATTATCATTACTTCTCTTAATGAATTTTATTGGAATTGGGTTATTGTTAATTGGCTTACCTAGCGGGTTGGGGTTAGATGACATCACGGCTAGTTGGATTTTGGGTCATGACAATATTTAATACAGATAAAAAACGGGTTAACTGGCGGATAATATGGATATTCATATTATCTATGGCTTCTTGAATATGATTACTTTTGGGAAAGTTGTTAGTCTCCTAAACTTGAGGAACCCCCAATGTGAGGCTTTATAAATATAAAAAATAAACACATTAGTTATCTGTTGGTTACTCATTGGTTATCCAATTTTTAAGTGGATAATATAGTTCTTATCCATATTGGATCCACTTTTAAAAAGTTCATTATTCAGCCCATTTTATAACTGATATTATGTGTGAATAACTATTTTGTTTTAATCATTTTGCCACCACTAATCACGGACAAAGGATCGCAATGCCTATATTTGGGCTGTGGCTGCCAGAAATGATGTTTTGTAAAATTGAATTTTACCATAGATAAAGCGTTGTGGCTGTTGTCGTTAACCTCTAAAATGGTTCTATAATTATATTCATGGTTTCAATGTTCCTGATTTTTATCATGCTCTTATGTGCAATATAATGGATGGATTTAAGAACTTACTTGGTTAAGTCAATACACACGTTAACGTTGCAGGTTTTAAGTCAACCAATAAACATATTTTAAGCTTTAGATTTTAATTCTCATGTAAGGTTCTTCAAAGAAATTAAACGCACGAGGTGGCGTGGTACAGTTGAAAAGGCCGACTTCCAGCTATAGATTTTATTTCTCATGTACGTTTTTGGACCTTTTGGTGGAACCACAAGCATTCTACATTGTGTGTTTATAAAATTAATCCAAATTACTTATGTGCTCATAAATTTAGGGGAGCAGATATTCCTTAATAGAAAATGTATAATACCATTACATTTTATGCATAGTGAGTATTGCTTTGTAATCTGTACCTCCTGTTTTGCAAAATGTTTATGATGCATTGTTCTTGCCAATTGAGCTGTAAGCAGTCGATGATAATGTAACTTGTGCTTAAAGTTCCCCTTAAAGAAGAAGTAACCTAAATAGCTGCCCTCCCATAGCAAGATATATTATATATGTATAATATTTGTATAATCATATATAATTTGTGTATAATCTATATTTACGGATTAGAAAAAAAATGAGATCACCGGTCATTTGTATAAAAGAACCCATTCTTAAGTTGGTTGTCTAACTTCAAGGATCAAAAGTTGTATTTCTCCAATGTATCTTGTATGTTACCTTCCAATTTTTAAAACATAAAAAGATAGAATACAAGGTTAAATTCCCAATTGCAAAACCCAGGCGTGATATCAAAACCACGCACATGCAAATGCTTTGTTTAATTGCCTTAAACAAAGTTATCTTGTATTAAGAAAGCAAGATATTTTCAATTGGACGACAATAGTTAGGAGGCCAACCGTGACAGAAATTACTATTCTCTTCGTTAATTTTATGGGTTCCTGTTTGACCGGATAGAAAATCGTTAATTTTACATAATTTATTTTCGTACGCACGTTATTTAAGAAAAAGTAATGAGTTTGGAGATTATAATCTTGAACATACCATAACATTGTCTGGTTATATATATAACTATTGAAACTTGTGTTATTTAAGTTATCATAATATTTGCGAGGTTATATAAATTTCCCATCAAGGGTAAACAAAATTTTAACTTAAATTATTTTAAATTTAAGAAAGGAACAAGATAAAAGAGAATTTCTCAATTGGTAAGCATTCTCTATCACAAATGAGCAAAGTGAGGAACGAATGGAAAGTTGTATAAAAAAAAGGAAGGAATCATTCTTTATAGAACAAACTAAAAGAAAACAACATCACATCAATTAGGACGGATGGAGCATGAATTATTGTTTCTGTCTCTGTGGTTTTCTAAATAACTATTTTTTTTATTTTTGTTTAACCAAAAAATAGGATCTTTAGTTAAAGCCAATACTTACAAAAAATCAGGCCACTAATAACCAAATAATACCTTACTTCTTCAATAATCCGCTTGAAAAGAAATAAATATAGCATTGTGAATTAGCAAAAAAAGAAATAAGGAATGGAATGATAATATATCCTTCAAATTACGTAGAAAGCTTTTATGAAACAAGAAAATTTAAGTATATTTCAATAGTGCTTGGAACGTGTCCTTACAAATGAGATTTCATATCCTTATATAGGAGTATCTAATTATAACATTCTCCCTATTTATGACGGATTCATTATGAGCATTAATGATATTAATTGCTCGTTAGGGTTGATAATCATAACTGACACATTTGTATCATAAAGGTCTTGTAACGACTCTGATTCCCCTTCCTTATTTACTGTTAGTTCATGAATCTTTCCTCTTTTTTGGTCTTTATTCATTCCGCTCGTGCCTCTTCAACAGTTGTTTAGGCTCGGTCATTTATTCTTTACTGTCCTGTGGGTGTTTACTCTGCATCTTCCTTACACCATTAATTTCACTAATGGAATATACCAGTTGTCACTTCACCATTGTTCCACGTATCATGCTTTGTCAGCTCAGTAAGGTTCCACGTGTCACAACTTTTTTTCCACAAATACAGATAGTCCTCCCACTTTCTGAAAATTCTTCAATTGAATATTCGGGAAGTGTTAAGTATTTATGGCGGGAATTCTTTGTTGCCGCTTTTCGAGTATTCGTTTTCTTCAGAATCAACGCGACGTATGTCACGTTTATTTAATGCATATGCCCGTGGCTCTTGACGATTGGTTCTGTAATTTTTCAACTCTTTTTAGGGTTTTAATGCGGTTGCGTCAGTCACGAAGTGACGGTTTTATTATGACGTTTCATAATGACCTATTTTTAATGATGATTGTGTCTTCTTATAAATATTTCATTCTTGTTTGATTTCTCGAAATCCCTCTTTTACAGGATTCTCTATATTACTCTTCATTCTTACTTCTGCATATACTCTTTGTTATTAGTTATCCACATAATCATGTCTTCTTCTACACCAGACTCTCGCTTGTTATCGTTGTTGTACTGCCCCTACTAGAAGTGGGAGAGGTGGTAGACTTTGTAGTTTAGGCTTGTTGGCTAACCGCGGTTCCTCTTCTAATGGCAATGTTGCTAAACCTTCCTCTTCTAAACCTAGGGCTCCTTTAATCCCTAGATCTTCATCTAGGAATAGAGACTCGAGTGAACCAGTGCGTGAACCAACAGTTGCAGAGATTGTTTCGCATGAATTTTCATTTTCAACTGATCGTGAATCCATGAAAATCAATTTTCGTCCATAGCTTCCCTTAATCCTGCTGACCTTTAACCCACCTTAATTACCACTAGCCTTATTTCCCTAGGTCGAGGAGAATGTATTGGAAACCAGATTTCCTAGTCTTAGTTCTGGTTCCAACTAGAGAATAACTTCATACCAAGCTGGTTATTCTTTTGTTTACACTTACCCCTTTATTTTAGGGTTTAAACCACCTATCGATCCAGTAACCATTGAATTCTGCCGTTATTTCAATGTGTGTCTTGGACAAATTGGCCCCATTGTTTGGAGGGTTGTTGCATGCCTCATTACTTATCAGACCTGGCTTTTATGCCTTTTACTTTCAGACACTTGCTTTATCTTTATTCTCCTAAATTATTTCGTGAAAGAGTTGTTTCCCTCGTGGCTAGAAGTAAGAGGGTATTGGTTAGCCGTGAAGATGACAGAGACCGTGGATGGTATGCCCGCCTTGTTGTTGCTCCCACTAGTGCTTTAGTGGTGAAGAAAACATGCCTTTTCCAGAAAAATAGAATTTTGCATGTAAGTATTTCCCCCTTGTCTTTTTTTCTTTTTGTTTTTAAAGAAACTCATGTGATCACGTGCCTACTTTTTCAACAACCATGAAAGTTTTTGAGGAAATTCCTAACTTCCGTGCTTGGGTAGATAAATTGCTAAATGTTGCCCCTATGGAAAAAAGATCTTGGAAATATCTTTCACAGAGATTTGGGTTTGAAAGTGAAGACACACTGTACTTTTTCCCTCTTACTATCTTTCCTCTCCTTTCCCTTGTTGATTCAAGAGTTTCTTATCTTGCCTTTTTCCTTGCTAGGATTTCCCATTCGTGGTATTAGTCCCGCATTTGTTTCATCCACAAGGCTTTCCGTGACTCTTGCTCAGGAAAGAACTTTGAGCACTTCTTCAAAAAGAAAGATTGATGGAGCTTGTGGCTCTAACAGTGAAGAAGACACTAAGGAGGGATCTTTGGTGCAAAGGCCACGTGTCCGTAGACGCATGGTTTCTAATGATAAAAATACTCCTTCTCACGAACCTCTACCAAGTTCAATTCCCTTCAGTCTCACGGATGAGCCAGTGAGTGCCCCATTGGTGATCTCTGATGAAGAAGTTAATGACCCCCCCTAAGATTCTGTTGAAAAATTGTTTGCTCCTGGCTTCGAAGGTGAGGAAGCTTTTGGACATATTTCTGACGAAATGCCCCTCGCCTCCCTTCCAATATTAGTCATTGTTAATCCTCGCGTGCACTTACCTGAACTTACTTCTGATGCTACCCCTGCGGTTGCTTCTACCTGATCTTCCATCCTCGTGTCTAATGCGTCTCATGTAGAAGTTGAATCTTCCCGTATAAATAGGGAAATGAAAAAAGTTATTGTCGAGGTTCCTGCAGGTGGGAACTTATTGAGGAAATCGGGTCAAGCCGATGTGTGGTTGAAACCTTTGCTAGGTCTTGCGGAGAAGTCGAAGTTGGAAAGTCATAGCTCGTTGACCTTGATGAATGAATTATTCATTCTTCTTTGAAGGTACGAGTTCAATTATATTTCCTTTTTCTCTTCTTTTTGTTTATTCATAACTCATTTTCTTTCTTTGTAGATCAACTTGATCGGTACAGAACTCATGAAAAGGGTTGTTCATGTGGACCAACAAGTTATTGACTACCGCACCGAGGCTGATAATTGGAAAGGACAATTTGAGGGTCTTCAATTTGAGAAAGAAGTTTTGGCAGAGGAGAAGAATGCTTTAGAGAAACAAATGAAAGTGATTACCGCTGAATTAGCAATTGAGAAAGCTTCTTCTACTCAAGTTGGCAAGGATAAGGATATCATTGAGTCCTCCTTTGCTGAACAACTTTCTAAGGAAACTAAAGAAATAAGGAGTTTGAAATAACTTCTCAATCAAAAATAGGTGTATGGGGGATAGCTGGTTCAAACGCTTTACTCAAACTGAGAAAGACCTATGTGCCTCTACTGATAAGATTCAGTTCTTAGAAAGATCACTTGCTCCTCTAAAGAAATCTTATGACGCCTCTGAAGCAGAGAAAGAAGAATTGAGAGTCGAGTATAACCAGTGGGAGAAAGATTATGAGCTCTCGAGGATAAGTTGACACTAGATGTGAGTTGGGATTTTTTGAATACACGCCTCGAGACTGAGGCCAACCATGCGGGTTTTGACCTTAATGCTGAAATTGCAAAAGCTAAAGAAGCAATTGAGAAAACTCAGCAACGTCAAAGATTTTCCTCACCTGAAGTTGAAGATCTCAGAGGTGATGGTCTCGTTCCTGGTAAAGCTTATGTTCAAGCCTCCTCTTCTCAAATTAATCACTCTTCTCTCGTTGATGATGTTCCCGTGGATGATGCCCCCTTAGATGACGCTCTTTAGTTTTTTCTGTTTTTTATTTGGTTGTTTTGTTCGCAGCTTTTTGTTGGAACGTTTCTAGGAAAGGTTGTTTTTTGTTTGCCCCTATCTTGTTTTGGGGTTTTAATGATAAACCAATACCTTAGTTTCCCCAAGGTTTAATATATGTTTTGGTTGTTTTTATCGTTTATTGTGCTCTTTGATATTTGAGCTTTTTCTTTGCACTTAAAATGCTTAAACAGTCTGTGACTTTAATAAACACGAATATTTATAAAAGATGGCCCTTTTATATTAACGACACTGATGAAGATGACGTCTCATCTTCATATTGGTCTAAATATATGAAAGACGAAGTAAACATGAAAAAGAAATAATTTGAGAAAGTTTTATGCTTTGAACTTTCAAATTTCGTCATCATTTTTCATTCATTCATATAACACTTTGTACAAAATTTATGCATACAACACTTTCACAACTGCTTTCTTTGTAACAGATTTTTGAAATTCAAAACCATTATTATCCCGTGATTAATTTTTGGCCTAAAACTCTTAACTCATGTCCTTTTTGCAAGCTTATCCCTTTCCAAGTTTTCTTCAAATTTTCAGGCTTCTATATGTGTAACCCCCCCCCCCCCCAGTGTTGGAGCTTTGAAGTATGAAATCTCGAACACTGGATTACTCCTTGCTTGTGGTCCATTTCTTGAAAAGGAAAATACAAACATGACTCGCAGATATATATTTAGATGATGACTGCATAACCCATTTTTTCATCAGATAGGTTGTAACCTAGGAAGGGAATTTATTTAGTATTCCGCGTGTCTTTCGGGTCTAATATATTCATTTGGCACGGGCTAGCTTTTTGCCTATCATCTAAAATTGTTAGTAAAATTCAAAAGAACAAAATAAATTTATAATTGAGTGATACAAGTCTGTGGGTACTTTCTTCATCTAAAAGTAATACTTCTACAGATGAACAACATTCCAATTTGATGGTAGTATCTTTCCATCCATGGTTTTTAACTCATATGCTCCCGTTCCAGCGATGTCTCGAATCCTATAGGGGCCTTCCCAATTTGGACTCAATTTTCCTGCATAAGCTGGTTTTGTTGATTGAAACACCTTTTTGAGGACGAACTCCCCAATCTTGAAGTATCTCAGATTATATTTCCTGTTGTAGTATCGCTCAATCATTTGTTTATGAGCCGTCATTCTTATTAGTGTCGCTTCTCTCTTTTCTTCCAGTAAATTAAAATTCATTTGCATCTCTTCCTCATTTGATTCCTCGATTTCTTGTGTATACCTTATACTTGGTTCACCTGTCTCAACTGGAATTAAGGCTTCAGCACCATAGACAAGTGAAACAGAGTCTCTCATGTGGCTGTTTTTGTTGTCGTTCGATAAGCCCATAAAATTTCTGGTAACACTTCGGGCCATTTGCCTATGACTCTTCTAATCTCTTCTTCAAATTATTAATAATAACTTTGTTTGTTGACTCATCTTTCCCATTGGCCACAGGGTGGTAAGGTGAGGACGTTATCCGTTTAATCTGCCAATTCTTAAATAATTCAGTGATTTTCGTGCCTATGAAATGTGGGCCATTATCACACACAATTTGTTTTTGGAACTTCGAGCCGGCGGATAATGTTTTTCCAAATAAAGTCCATGACTTCTTTTTCTCGCACCTGTATAAAAGCTCCCGCCTATACCAAATTTGAAAAATAATTTGTCAATATTAAAAAAAAATCATACCTTTCCTTTTGCTTGAGGTACGGGACCCACGTTATCCATCCCCCACTTCATAAAAGGCCATGTTGAAATAACCGGATGTAACATCTCCACTAGGCGATGCATATTATTTCTTTATCGTTAAAATTTATCATATTTGGCCACAAACCTTTCTGCATCTTATTCCATTTTTGGCCAATAGTATCCTGCTCTTATTAGAGTTTTCATCAATGATCTTCCTCCAGCGTGATTGCCAAAATGTCCCTCATGTATTTATCTCATCACATATTCCGTTTGAGAAGTTCCGGACATCTTGCTAAAGGTTTCCAAACATCTTTCGGTATAGATTTCCACGACTCAGATAGTATCGGACAGCTTTTTGGCGGAGTAACTGAGACTTTTTCTTGTCTTCAGGTAAAATTTCGTACTGTAAAAAGTTAACAAATTCGTTTCTCCAATGCCAAGTCAAATTGTTAAAATTTACCTCACTTATATGTTGGTCGAGCGCCGAATGAAACAAATGTATTACTATAGCATTTTCTGCATTTGTTATTTCTGTAGCAGATGCGAGATTAGCTAATGCATCTACTTTTGCATTTTTCTCCCTAGGTATTTGCATGATTTCCATGACTGAAACTGTCTGATCAATTCCTGTGCCTTTTCAAAATATTGTTGCATTCATGCCTCTCTTGCTATGTAAGTCCCCTACATTTCATTAACTACCAATTGCGAATCAATTTTGATTATAATTTGCTTTATATCGAGTTCTCGTGCTAGCTCCAAACCTGCAATCACAGCCTCGTACTCCACTTCATGGTTAGTAATGAGATAATATTTTATTATTTGGCTTACGATTTCCCCCGAATGTGGGATTAGAACAATACCTAAACCTGCTCCTTTAATATTCGAGGAGCCATCGGTAAATAAGATCCAAGTCCCCGGGTTAGATTAAGTAAATACATGTAGTTCTTTTCTGCTTCAAGAACTATATTTGTGCTGAAATCTGCCACAAAATCTGCTAAAACTTGCGATTTTATTGCAGTTCTAGGCTGGTATATGATATCATATTTGTTGAGTTCTATTTCCCATTTAGCTAACTACCAGATAGTTCTTTTTTGTGCAATATATTCCTTAGAAGAAAAAGCAGTTACTACAGAGATAGGATGACATTGAAAATAAGGTCTCAACTTTCAAGATGCCATAATTAATGCTAAAGCAAGTTTTTCTAAGTGAGGATATCGTGTTTCAGCATCCAGCAAAGATTTGCTAACATAATAAGTTGGAGGTTGTTTACCTCTATCTTCTCGCACCAATACTGCACTTACCGCCATTTCTGATACGGCGAGATAAATAAGTAGCTTGTCTTTGTCCTTCGGTTTAGTCAGTGGGGGTGGATTTGACAAATATGATTTTAGATTTTTGAGATCTTGTTGGAATTCGTCAGTCCACTCAAATTGGCTTTGCTTTTCAATACTGAAAAAATTTATTACTTTTCTCTGAAGATTTAGAAATAAATCTTCCCAAAGCTGCTATCCTCCCTGTTAACCTCTGCACCTCTTTTTTGCTCGTGAGTATGTCAGGTATCTCCTCAATGGCTTTGATCTGCGCAGGATTCACTTCAATGCCCCTGTTAGAAACAAGAAAGCCTAAAATTTACATGAAGTCACGCCAAAAGCACATTTTTCTGGATTTTGTTTAATATTGTATTTGCGGAGAATTTCGAAAAGTGCTTGAAAAGTGTTGAAAATGATCCCCTGCTTGTGTTGACTTGACTAACATATCGTCAATATAGACTTCCATAGTCTTTCTAAGGTGTTCTTGAAATATTTTAGTCACCAATCTTTGATACGTGGCCCCAGCATTTTTTAAACCAAATGGCATGACTTTGTAACAATATGTTCCCCTGTCTGTAATAAACAAAGTTTTTCCATTATCTAGGGAATCCATATTTATTTGATTATAACCTGAATATGCATCTCTCGTATTGATCCAATTTTTAAAAGTCTTTATACCTCATCCTTAATCACTTGATTTTTGAAGGACCCTTACTTCCTTTACTTTTGCTTGACTGGTGGGTACAATGGATCTTCATTTAGTTTGTGGGTCATCACCTCCGGTGGTATATCTATCATATATGAATGCGACCAAGCAAAGCAATATGTGTTAGCTTCTAAAAATTTGACTAATTTACCTTTCAGTTTCGGGCTCAGTTTCGCTCCGATGTAAACTTTTCTGTTATGCTAGTGCTTGAATAGTATAATAGCCTCGAGTTCTTTAGTTGTTGTTTTGATGTTTTCATTCTCTTCTAGTTCTTGAATCATCGGGTCTTGAATCTACATCCGTCAATCCTGAAACGCTCTCTGCTGAGGTTTGTATTATTATATCCTCAACTGAAATGTAGTTGCTATTTCTCATTTATAACATCATTTGTTGTGCTTGAATCTGCCATTGAAGTGATACTTTTAGAAGCCTGCTGATCTTCACGGATTTGTCGAATTCCCCATTGTGAAGGAACCTTTATAACTTGATAAAATGTAGACGGTACAACGTCCATATCATGAATCTCCCATTGTGAAGGAAACTGAACCTGGATGATGAACCTGCATCTTTCTGCCTTGATCTATGGTCAGACCGTACGTTTTCCCGTTTAGACCGCGGATCCCGTCCCGCAGGTCCCATGTAAGGTTCGTACTTGTTTTCTCGTACCTTTTTCAGATTCTGAACGTCTCAAACTTGTTCTTTCATCGACCCTTGACTGTGTAACCGTGTCTTATTCTATCTGCAACTTCGTGTTGTACCTGTTGTACACATCATTCTATGTTGTAGCAGGAAATTCTCACAAACTTTCCTTAAGTCTTCTCGTGGCATCTTAACTTTTTTCATTTAAATTGTTTGCGAATGCCATAGATACCCAATTATCAGGTACTCCTGGTACCATCATCCTCTCACGTTGAAATCTATCCACAAATTCCCTGAGTAACTCAGTATCCCCCTATTTTACCTTAAAGATGTCTTCCATCCTTTTTCAACTGTCTGAGCTCCCGAATGTGCTCTTATGAATGAATTTGCAAGCTCAACAAAAGCATCAATAGAGTTTTTAGCTAAAAGAAAATACCATTTTAATTCCACTTTCGTGAGTGTTTCTCCAATTTTTTTTTACCAAAACTGATTCAATTTCTTGCTTGGTTAAATCATTGCCCTTTACGCCAGTTGTAAACGCAATTACATGATCTCGTGGGTCGGTTGTCCCACCATATTTTGGAATATCATGCATTTTGAACTTTTTAGGAATTGGCAGAGGAGCCTCACTCAGCTCCCAAGGTTGTTGCGAATACTTATCAGTATCCACACCTTTTATTACGGGAGGTACATCTGGTATTTCCTACATGCGATCATTTTGCTCTTTCAACTATTTCTGCAAAGTTAGTACCAAACTGTCACGACCCGAAATCCAACCATTGGGCCATGACTGCGTCTAACGTTGAACCCGCTAGACAAGCCAACGTATACAATTTCATTAACGTACTAACATTAAAAATACAGAATTAAGTAAAGCATCTAATATTTCTTTTTCAAATGCGGAATTAGATAAATTCTGAAAATAACTTAAAACACCAATAACACGATTTGTTTACAATATCCTAGCACCTGGAGTCACTAACTCACGAACTGGCTAAGAGGTTACTAAATACAAAGTCTGAAGAAATAACACAAAAACTGTCTTAGAACTAAGGAAAGCAAGACATAATAGAAGAAGAGGATAGAAGAGACGCCAAGGCCCACGAACGTCTGTGGGTCTACCTTGCAATATCTGAAGTGGACTGAAGGATGCTCCCTCAATTAGTGTCCATCGGGTCCGACTGCGGGATCTGCACAACATAGAGAAGTGCAGGTGTAGCATCAGTACAACCGACCCCATGTACTGATCAAGTGCCGAACCTAACCCCGGCCGAAGTAGTGGAGAGGCTAGACACGACGACGATAATCTACTTGTACATTCCTACCAAAAATATAGCAAGGAAATGACAGATATTCAACAAATAAGCAAGGGATACTGGAACATGTAAGGGGGCAACAGATAAATAGCAAAATGAGATGTTAAACACAATAAATAAACAGATAAATGAATGGCACGACATCACCCTTCATGCTTTACTCTCTTTCTCACTATGCAACAAGTAAATATATATGAAATGATTATAGTAATAAATGAAATGAATGTCACGACATCACCCTTCGTGCTTTACTCTCGTCCTCACTGTGCAACAGGTAAATTTATATGAAATGATTGCAATAATAAATGAAATGAATGGCACGGCATCACCCTTCGTGCTTTACTCTCTTCCTCACATTGCAGTAAATAAATAATGAGTGATATGAATGAATGGTATGACATCACCCTTCGTGCTTTACTCTCTTCCTCACATTGCAATAAATAAATAATAAATGATATGAATGAATGGCACGGCATCACCCTTCGTGCTTTACTCTCTTCCTCACCCAAGTAATACCAACAACAAATAACAAATTTGGCAAGGAAATCAATTATCGAAATTAAATTCACAACCACCCGACACGGGGAATAACAACCACCGTCAAACACATTTGCCCGGCAAGGGTGTCTGCTATAACCAATTCCTTATGAGTACATAACTTCCAAAAAGAACTACTTCATAACATGATAATCCTTGAGGCAATAACAAGAAATTTAAGCAAAACAGACTCACGGGCATACTTTGACACACAATGCACACCTTACCTATGCAATGAACATGATGAACACATAACACATAGTGCACAATACATATTCCCTCACCAAAGTTAGGCAAGACACTTACCTCGGTCCAAAAATGCAATTCAAGCCTCTAATACCGCCTTTCCTCTCGAATCCGACTCCGAAACCATAATATCTATTCATAATCATATTAATAACATCAATATTGACTCATTAATACAATCCCATAGCGTAAATATACAATTGCTAGAATTCTTCAAAAAATACCAAAATTCGACCCCGTGCCTGCTTTGTCCAAACACGAGGCTCGGACCAAAACCCGATTACCCATACCCCCACGAGTTCAAATATATAATTTGTTTTGAAATCCGACCCCAAATTGAGGTTGAATTACCCAAAATCCCATGAACCCTAACTCTACCCAAAACCCCTAATTTTTACTTTGATTTTGGGATTTTAGGTCTAGATTCTAGTGTTTGATTGATGAAAATAAGAGAAAATGATGTTAAGAAACTTACCTATGGAGCTATGGAGGAAAGGTTCTTCAAAAATCGCTTAGATGGGTTGGGGAAGAAGAAGAGTTGTGAAAAATGGGAGAAATCCCGAAATGATTCTGTTTTGGGACTTAAACATCGACTGGGCAAAATTACTCTCCGCGTTCGTGGAGGTTTAGAAGCTTTGGCCTATGCGTTCACGATTGAGGGGTCGCGTTCGCATAGGGTAAATGACACCCAGCCCTCCCCTGGACACTGACCCTGTGCGTTCGCGCTCTATGTGATGTGTTCGCATAGGGTCCTAACCCTGAGCCTCCGCGTTCGCACTTTAGAGGGTGGGTTCGCATAGCCTAAGTCACCCCTACCCTCCGCATTCGCACCACACTGGGTGCGTTCGCATAACACGATTTACCCAGCTCCCCCATACCCCACTTTTACTCTATGCGTTCGCATCCCTTTGGGTGCGTTCGCATAGAGTAAATACCTGGACACCAGCAAATTGAAGAGAAACCAGATTTTTCATGCATTTTAAACCCCGTTAGCTACCCGAAACTCACCCGAGCCTTCGGGCCTCAAAATCAAAAACATACACGACTCCCAAATCATCCTACGGACTTATTCATGTATTTAAATCACCAAAATATCATCAAAATCAAGGAATTAAACTCCAGAAACCATAGAAATTCCTTAAAACCTCATAAAGCTTAATTATTCCGATTTTGATCCGAAACACGTCATTTCAAGTCCGTTTTACACCAAATTTCACAGATAAGTCACATAACATATATTAAACATGTTCTGGACTCCAGAACCATACGGGCCCGGTAACACGGTTTTCACATCAATTATCATTTTCAAAAACCTTTATTATTTTCAGAAAATAATTTTCTTTAAAAAAATTCATTTCTCGGGCTTGGGACCTCGGAATTCGATTCCGGGCATACGCCTGAGTACCATATTTTTCTTATGGACCCTTCGGGACCGTTAAGTCACGGGTCCGGGTCTGTTTACCAAAAATGTTGACCAAAGTCAACTCTATTTCATTAATTATTATAAAATTCCATTTTCATACAGTTTTCACATAAAAGCTTCCTGGCAACATGCCCCGGCTGCGCACGCATATCGAGGTGAGATTAACGGAGGCTTTAGCGACCTCGGAACATAGATTTAGCCAAATATACACATGATGAACTTTTGGGTCATCACAATCTCCACCTCTAAAACAAACGTTCGTCCTTGAACGGACATAGAAAAGTACCTGAGTTTGAGAAAAGATGGGGATAACGACTCCTCATATCGGACTCGGACTCCCAAGTAGCTGCCTTGGCAGGCTGACCTCTCCAATGAACACGGACCGAAGGATAACTCTTCGATCTCAACCGACGAACCTGCCTAGCTAATATGGATACCAGCTCCTCCTCATAAGTCAGATCCTTGTCCAACTGGACACCGCTGAAGTCAAGAACATGAGATGGATCTGCAATATACCTCCGGAGCATAGATACATGAAACAGTGGATGTACGACTGATAAATGCGGTGGCAAGGCAAGTCTATAGGCCATCTCCCCTACCTTGTCCAAAATATCAAATGGACCAATGTACCTAGGGCTCAGCTTGCCCTTCTTTTCGAACCTCATCGCTCCCTTCATAGGCGACACCCGAAGGAACACCTGATCTCCTATCATGAAAGCCAAATCTCGAACCCTGCGATCCGCATAACTCTTTTGCCTGGACTGAGTTGTACGAAGTCTATCCTGAATAATCTTCACCTTGTCCAAGGCGTCCTGGAATAACTCAGAACCCAATAACCTAGCCTCTCCCGGCTCAAACCATCCGACTGGAGACCGACATCACCTACCATACAACGCCTCATAAGGAGCCATCTGGATGCTCGACTGATAACTGTTGTTGTAGGAAAACTCCGCTAAGGGCAAGAACTGATCCCATGATCCACCAAAATCGATGACACACGCTCGTAACATATCCTCCAAATCTGAATAGTACGCTCAGTTTGTCCGTCCATCTGAGGATGAAATGATGTGCTCAACTCAATCTGTGTGCCCAAATCTCGCTGAAATACTCTCCAGAAATGGGAGGTAAATTGAGTACCTCGGTCTGATATAATGGATAGGGGCACACCATGCAATCTGACAATCTCTCTCATATAGATCTTTGCCAACATCTTCGCTAAATACGAAACCGACACAGGAATGATGTGTGCTGACTTGGTCAGCCTATCCACAACAACCCATACTGCATCAACCATCCTCTGAGTCCG
>ML247811.1:6006-72433 GCA_005239495.1 Nicotiana undulata
CCCCTATGGAATGAGCACAGCTAAGGTATTAATATCACCATTAAAAGGGGAAAAAAAATAATCAAGATGTGCCAAAATACAAGTTACATATTAATCTACATATTATCTCTAAAAAATTTCATAAATCCTTCAAGGTTGGGAGGAATTTCCGTTGGTGGTGGCGGAAAAGAAGCTTGTTCATCACCGCTTCCGGGCGAAGCAGCATCCTTCGCAAGTTCCGCTAGCATTTCTTCATAAGCTTCGTCTATATCCGGTTGTGATTCAGCAAGTCCAAAATTTCTTCTTTCCGACCGGATCCAATCTCTGAAGAGTACTGATTTTTCTAAGCTCTCCCTCATAGACGCTCTATGATCTCCGATTTGAAGTCTCGCTTGGATGAAAGCGCTCTCCGATGCCACTGTTGAAGCTTGAATACTTAAAATATCTCGATCCATCCTTGAAAGAATCGGAGAGTGTTTTTCTTTGTCCTTCCACCATTCCAAAACATTGAAGGTGCCGTCTGGATTCTCTGATTCAAGTCCCTGCGACAAATAAACTTGAACCTCATTTAGTTGTGAACAATCACCAATATTATCACCTTGAGAACCCTTGAATAAGGCTGGCTAACGGGCTGGGCCCGGGCCAAACGGGTCGCGGGCTATGTGGGCCCGGGCTAAACGGGCTATGTGGGTGGAATTTAACCTTTGCAATTTCAGCATTTAAAGTTTTCAAACCATCACCGATAATTAAATGGTAAATGTGACAAATACATCTAACATGGAAAATATTACTAAATGCAGGACTTAGTGTAGTTGTAAGATAGCCTATAGCATTAGTGTTATTAGAAGCATTATCCATTGAAATTGCCATTATTTTATCTTGAACGCAAAAATATCTACAAATATCATGATCTGTCTTAGCAATAAACTTACGTGTGTGACTAGAAGTAATTATTCTATAAGCAATAATGCGCTTTTGCATTATCCATTCATCATCAACCCAGTGAGTGGTAACAATTAAATAATCACAGTCATTATCACTCTTACCAATATCAGTAGTAATAGAAATGCGATTACTAATATGAGTAAATAAATAGCGCAAATATTGTTCATATTCATGTTTATATTTATAAATATCATACTTTACGGTTGTGCGAGGCCATCCTTTATAAGTAGGATTAAAAATTCTTCTAATATAATGGACAAAGTGAGGGTTAGAGGGAAAACTATATGGTAAGCACATAACAGTAACCATTTTTGCCAATTCTTCACGATCTTTATTTGGATCATACTATAAAATGCTACCGGTAACAGTGACCCCGCCCCCACGGGCCCAAAACAAGGACCCCGCCCCCACGGGCCTAAAGCCCCCAAGCCCGGGCCTCCCGCGGGCCCGGCCCCCCTGCCACCCTTAACTGGGTAGTTGTTGTATTGTTCAAGCTAGAGTTAGTTTGAAGAGATGAAGGGCTTAGAGTTAAGTTGTTCTTGCTTCAAGTTAGAGTTGACTTGAAGGGATGCAATTGTTGGGTCTAGGCTTAGAGTTAGTATTAGATAACAGAGTTGTAATCTGAATTTTTTCCTTGTTATAGTGAAGTTGAGTTGAAGCTTACAAGGGTAGATCGTGATTTTTACACCTTTGAGTCGAGTGGTTTTTCGCGTAAAAGTCTCATGTTCTTTACTTTATTCTGCACTTTATGGTTCATTGTTGATTTCAAGAAACAAATAAAGAACCAGGCTCGTCACGACCTAATTTACCCTCCTCTTGTGTCGTATAGGTGCATAAGATAACACATGGAAATCGTCAAATGTATTTTTGAGTATTACTGGATAAAGCTTTACTAGAGCAGGGCCTGTCCCTGGTTGTTGAGACTTTATAAAGGTGAAGTTGATTTGGCATATTATTATAAATCAGTAGGTGGAGACTGGAGACCATTGCCATATTTAAATTGCAACTTGCAATTTAATTAGGTCCTAGGAAACTACATAAAAAATTAACAATTGTTTAAAAAGACCACCCATATTGTCTGTTATATACTTTGTCCTACTATTATTTTATCATGTGGAGTATCAACTTTATTGAAAACTGCTATCTAGCTAAGTTCTAGGATGCTATGTCAGTAAAATTAACAATTAGTAGTATTTAATAAATGACCACTTCAATTGATATACTTAGTAGTAGTTGTCAAACTAGTCTATCATTTTGAGCAAATTTCTTCAATCGCAAATGTTGTATAGATCTCTGAAGAATCTTTGCAGAAGTAACAAGAGAAATGGCTGCTTATGCTGCAGTAACTTCTCTGATGGGAACTATACACCTTATTTCACAATCCAACTTAGACCTGCAAAACGGTCATAAAGAACACTTAAAATTACTCTACGAGAAGGTTGGCTCGCTGCTGGAGTTTCTTGACACTAATTCTGATGATGAATCAATGAAGGATTTGCAAGAAAAGGTAAAAAGTGTAGCACATGAAGTAGAAGACAAAGTTGAATCACATATTCAAAGAGAGGCGCAGAAGAAGCTTCTTAAGATGTTGCAACGAGTCTTTCCCCTTCCAACAAAGGCACATGAAAGGCTTCTTAAGATTTTGCAACGAGCTGTAGAAGTCATTGATTCTATCAAGGAAGAGCTCTTCAAGCAGAGGGCGAATAATAATATGCAAGCAGGAAATAGTTCACATGGTGGTTCTAATTCACCAGAATCTCATGTTTCTACCCTTGAGAACAACATGGTGGGGTACAATGATGAACAAGCGAGCATGCTGCGTCAACTTACTGGAGACTCACGTCAACTGGGAGTCATTTCCATTGTTGGTATGGGAGGCATAGGCAAGTCAACTTTTGCTAAAAGAGTGTTTTCTGATCCCTCAGTTGTGGGCTTCTTTGATGTTCGCGGATGGGTTACTATGTCCAAGGACTATAGTATAAGAAAGATGCTTCTATCCCTCCTTCAAGATGCCGGGGTGGAGCTTGATAAGGTAAGCGATGAAGAACAAGCAGACCACTTGCAGGAAAGCGATGACGAACTAGTAGATCACGTGCAGAAAATCAATAATGCACTTGCAGATCGCTTGCAAAAAAGTTTAAAAGGTAGGAGATATTTGATTGTTGTGGATGACATATGGAGCACGGATGCCTGGGATGAGATTAAACTATGGTTTCCAGAATACAATAATAGAAGTCGCATATTATTGACTACTCGAGACATGAAGGTTGCTCAATATGCTAGCTTTCCTGAGGATCCTTTTCCGATGCGTTTCTTGGATCCAGAGGAAAGTTGGAAATTGTTTTGCCAAAAGGCATTTGACAAAAAAGCTTGCCCGATTGAACTTGAGAATGTTGCAAAGGAAGTTGTAGAAAACTGCAAAGGGTTACCACTAATGATTTCTGTGATTGCAGGGACTCTCTCTAGCAAGAGGACACTGGACGAGTGGAGGAAAGTAGCTAAAAGTGTGAGCTCCTTAGTAAACCTTGACGATTATCAACGTTGCTCAGGAGTGCTCGGTTTGAGCTACAACCATCTTCCTTCACATTTGAAAGCCTGCTTTCTATATTTTGGAGTTTTCCCGAAAGCTAGTGACATTTCTGTGAAGAAGTTGATGAGATTATGGGCTGCAGAAGGACTCTTCGAGCTAAAGGGGCTTGAGGGATTGGAAAAAGTGGCTGCTTATCTTTTACATGATCTTATTGATAAAAGTCTAATCATTGTTAGCAGGCGAAGTTTTGATGGCAAAATCAAGACTTGTAGGATTCACGATCTTCTTCATGATCTATGCTGGAGAGAAGCTGAAAGCGATAGTACTTTGTACGTTGTAAATGACGTACCTTATGGAGGACCAAGAAGGTATTTTCCTCAAGGTCGTAGGTGGGTGTCACTTCATTTAGCGGGAGGTTATTATCCTACCCTTTTCAGTGCTCTTAGTTATAGCAAAACGCGTTCTGTTCATTTTTATGCTGATCCAGTTTATAATTTACAACTGGAGCATTTCAAACTTCTTAGAGTATTGGAATTGGAGGCCACGGAATTCCAATATGGTTTCCCTAGTGAAATATTACGCCTAGTTTGTTTAAGGTATTTGGTTATGAAGGTCGATGAGATCTCAGAACATATACCGATTTCCAATCTTCAGAATTTACAAACTCTCGTCATATTTACTACATCACGGAAGGGGTTTATAAATTTACGTGATGGAATTTGGGACATGTCTCGGTTAAGGCATCTCAATTGTTCAATGATCTTTTTGTACCCTCCTCGGAATGTATCATCTGACGAAGTTGAGTACCCGATTTTGGAAAACTTGCAAAGTGTTTGTGGGTTGAGTTCTTCTTGTTGTACGAAAGAAATATTTAAAGGGATTAAGAAAGTGAAAAAATTGGGGATTTCTTGCGACAGTTATACCGAGTCTGAATGGCTAGCTAATCTTAAATATTTACATGAGCTCGAGACACTAAGTATTGCATCGTCATCCTACTATCGTAATGTTTATTCAGATTTCAGGCTTCCATGTCCAGGTTCTTTCCCACCAAATCTCAAGAAGTTGACACTTTGTGGTACTCGACTATCATGGGAGGACATGACGATCATTAGCAAGTTGCCCAAACTCGAGGTGCTCCAATTGAAGGAAGATGACTTTGCACGTAGTTTGAGTGTGGGAGAAAGAGTCTGGGAAGTAACAGAGATGGGATTTCCCGAATTGAAATTCTTGCTCCTTGAGAAGTTGATTCTTGAGTATTGGAGAGCCACTGATGATTATTTCCCATGCCTTGAGCATGTAATTATCAAAAATTGCTCTCTCTTAAAAGAGATACCTGAAGGATTCGCAGATAGTATGACACTGAAACTAATTATGTTACAGGGATGTTCTCCTTCCGTTGTGACATCTGCTGAGCGGATCCAGAGAGAGCAATTAGAGTGTTCAGGAAGTGACATGCTTAGAGTTTATGCCGTCGATACAAGGGGTAAGTAAAATACTTTACGATGAAATCTCAACACTCATTATATGTTTGGCAATATCTATGAACTGTGTGTGTGTTAAACCATTAGATGAGAGTTGTCATGTGGATTGTGATATGAGTTTTGCGCATAACTGCTATACTGTTCGAGTATAATAAGATATGCAACTCGCGAAGTTCATAAGGTCTATTACATCTTAGTATTTGTATTGAACTCGTTCATTAATATTATCATTTTGGAAAGCATGAATCATTAGCAAAATAGAAAAGGGCTCAACCTGGAAGTGCAGACCAAGAATTGGCTAGTACAGTTCAAGATCTACTTATGTAATAGAAGCAATAATTTTTCAAGGACAAATACTTTTGTCAAAACATTTGTACTGTTAATGTGAAACAAATATTACTCTGCACCTTTACTAAAGTAGAAATGAGATAATTCATTTTTGTTATATTCACTTTCAAGGGCTTCTCACAATTGTAACTTAATGTACTTGTTCAGTCAAACAGTGTGTAGATGAGGTCTGAATTGGCAAATAAGGAGAAAGAAAAAGAAATTGGCTCCTTGCATCTGTCATAAGCAGCGGATGTGTTTTAAACAATGGCTGTGTGTCTGAAGTTAGATATGTTAAATCTGTGTTGTATTGAATGTCCTAATCCGATGATCGATTACTCTATCACTTTACACTTAACTGAAGATTCGCTTGTAATGGCAATTGTACACAGATTCAGATCCTGAAGGCTAAGCAATATCTCGAGGATGCATGAGAGGCAGCTTTCAAAAGGAATGGAATAATGAGATTGCTCGGTCCAGGTGTGGAAGTATACAGAATGGCATTAGCTGGATGTGTGTACTACAAGGTTGCTTAGAAGACTTGCAGATTTGAACTATTCTCCTTACATTTTAGAAGACTTGATTGTTGCTTCTGTGCATAGTTGTAGGAATTCTACTGTCTGATGTTGAAACTGAAGGCATAGGATGAAGTAGATGCTTGATTTACTGAAGGTTGAGGATGCATGTCTAACCTTAGAACAATCTTTTTCTGAGCTGTAAATTCTTCCAGTTTGGTAATAAAATTTTAATTGAAAATCTTTTTCTGAGCTAAATTTGAATATAGAATCCCATAGCATTATTACTTTATTTTTCTCCGGAGAAGTTTTGAGAATAAAATACAACCCATTTTTACTAAACAAGAACAGGAACAGGAACAAAACCAAAAGAAAAAACAAGCATTTGATTTAAAAGAGGTGCAGTTTTGTTCTATCTGCAAATTCCTTAGAACCTTTTAAGTAAACCAAAGTACCTTCCCTCACAAATCTAACTTAGAACTCATTTGCTCGAATCTTCCTCTGTTTCTTCTGGATGAAAATTAGGGAAAAAATCTACTAATAAAGGAGCAAAAAAGTTCTTATAGACGTAAGCTTTTGATCTGTCTCTTCCTCTACAACTTTGTCCAGCCTTCTCCTCCTTATCTCCCGCTGCTGCTTCTTCATCTGAATCCAACTCTGTACAATGGCCAATACAAGGGTAAGAGATTATTAGCGTTGGAAACTCGGTATAACAGATAATACACACTACTACGTGACTATATCTAATTTCAACCAGACATGACCATTTTTAAAAATGTTCCCGTGTGCAGGATTGAAGCAAAGCTGACAATATCACACCAAAGTTAAGAGAATCTTTGTGCCGTTCGGCGTGGGGCTCGGCTAGTGCCTTTGCCCGTCTACGGGCTGGTTTACGACATTTACCCATGCATACACAACATTTGAGTGTGTGAAAAAAATGTTTGATACTCTTAATGATGTGAGGCATGGAAGATCGTGCGGACTTTGCCTAAAGCCGACAATATGACACAAGTATCTTCGGGCTATTTTTCCAACATGGTGCCAAACAAATTTACAACAAAATATTTCGACCAAGGTAATCGATACTGTAGGATATTACTGCTGTTGTAGAAGATATTTGGCCCTTCAAAATTTACCTCAAGTATAGTTAGTTCTCTCTTACATAAGTAAATCTGAACTCACCAGTCATTATCCCTAATGTTGTTTTGCTTCCTTGTTTCTATTTGATTAATGGACTAGACCTCTAAAGATGCAAGAAATATGTCAACGTATTTATCTAATTAATTTCAGCCCTAACAAAAAATAAATACAGAAATTAGCGAGTTCAATAGAAACATTAGGTACCAGTTTGAAGCATATCTAACACTGCTTTCAATGCTAAATCTTCAGAATCTTCATCTGAATCAAGCCCTGTACAGTAAGTGTTGAGTGAAAAGAGTGAAAGATTTTTAGGCTTGGAAACTTAGTTTTTTAGAAAACCAAAACACCTTCGCTCACCAGTTTCATCCTCTGAAGATTTTACAGTCTTCTCCACATCTCCCTCTGCTGCTTCTTCATTAACTTCATTTGAATTTAACTCTGTACAACGGCCATTACAAGAGTAAGAGATTATTAAAGTTGGATACTTGGTATAACACATAATCACATACTTTATAGTAAGATTTCACCTTGTATATAGAGGTGAAACCGAGTCTGCGGGACGCCTCGGTTTCCGATAAAGTTAACGGAGCAAGAAATGTAAAGGCAAGGGACTGAAATCGAGGCAAGAAGCCCCTTGGTCCGGGGTCCGGGTAGAACACCGCCCTCGAAAGTATCGGGGCCATGACCCCCGGTCTGGTTCGAACCCCAAAAGCCTCGGAGAGCATTACCAGACAATCGAGCACGACCAACAAAAGGCCGTGATATCCGCGACCGGCCGGATATCACGACATAGATCTCGGCAGAGAACCGGTGATTAGTTAAATGAAATTTTCTATAGAAATATACTCTTATTTTCTCTATTATTCAAAGTTCTTACTCTTGTTCATTAGTGCTTAGTTATATATCGTGAGTCTGAGATCGAGGGCAAGTATCTCATTAAGGCTGTTATTGAATCCGGAATCACCCCCCTTAAGTGGTTTGACAATGTATTACGTCCTTTATCCGTCTAATCTAACGCAATTTATCGTTTGTATTGAATTAATCCACGTATCCTTAAAATCACTTACAAATTTAATTGTTATCCGTTTTTTAGGGTAAACAAACCTATATAATTTTAAAGACGACCATCAGCAAAAAAAAGCATTTCCCTACATATAGTTGATTTAGGAAGCAAAAAAAGCATTTCCCTATCATGACCGGTCCACATATAATACATCATAGTGAATAACTCAGTTTTACCTATCTTGTTACAATCAAACAATATGCTACTCCTGCCTAGTAGTTATGACAGAAAATTTTGCATCAAAGTCAATAGCTGAATTCTATATTACTGGTAAAAAATATAATGGATGTTGAAGACTCACTCTAAATTATTTTACTTACCTCCAATTGTGTCGAAGTCATAAACTTTAAGCATGTTGTTTCCCAAGTCTTCCTCATGATTTTTTTGGATCTTCTTAGCAAAAGTCACAAGGGAAGGAGAACATCCCCATAACTCTATTCGCTGCAGTGTCCCGCTATCTGCAAATACTTTAGGAATCTGTTTTAAGTACCTGCAATTTCTTATAACAACACGCTCAAGAGATGGGAAATTATCATCGATATCGGCGGCTCTCCAATATTTAAGATCCAACTCCTTCAGGAGCAAGAATTTCAATTCAGGAAATCCCATATCTGTTACTTCCCACCTTTCTGTTGACCATGCTTCAACAAAGGCCGAATTCTTCAATTGCAGCACCTCGAGTTTGGGCAACTGGCTAATGATCGTCATGTCCTGCCATGGTAGATAAGTTTCGGAAAGTGTTAACTTCTTGAGATTTGGTGGGAAAGAACCCAGACGTGGAAGCCTGAAATTGAAACTAAGCAAGTCCATGTCGAACCCTGCAATATTTAGTGTCTCAAGCTCATGCAGATGTATCAGATTATCTAGACACTCGGGCATATTAATAAATTCATCGCCAGTGCCAAAAATCCCCAATTTTTTCACTTTCTTAATCCCTTCAAATATTTCCTTTGTGCAACAAGCAAGACTCAATCCATAGACACTTAGCAACTTTTCCAAAATCGGGTGCTTAACTTCATCAACTGATACCTTCCGCGGAGAATGAACGTACATGCTTGTACAGTGGAGATGCCTCAACTGAGACAATCTCCAAATTCCAATCGGTAAGCCTATCCGTCCGTCCAATCCAGATTGAGAAACAATGAGAGTTTGCAAATTCCAAAGATTGGAAATTGGTACATCCTCAGGAATCTCATAAATAGCCATGGCCAAGTACCTTAAACCTACTAGGTGTAGTATTTCACTAGGGAAATAACTGAATTTAACGGCCTCCAAGTCCAACACTCGGAGAAGTTCAAAATGATATATGCTCAATAAAGAATCCTGCCAATATAAGTCATTGGCAGAAAAATGAAGAGAACGTGTTTTGCTGTGAGTAAGATCATCAAAAAGAATGCGCTGAAAATTACCATTTGAATGAACTGACACCCAGCGACGACCTTCAGGAAGAATCTTTCCAGGTTCATAGCTTAGGGGATCTACAACATACGAATACAAAAGCATCTCGCTTTTAGCTTCTCTCAAGCATAAATCATGAAGAAGATCATGAATCCTACACGCCTTGATTCTTCCGCACAAACTTCGCGTGCTAACAACAACCAGATTTTTATCAATAAGATCATGTAAAAGACTAGAAGCTAGCTTTTCCAATCCCTCAAGCCCTTTTAGCTCTAAGAGTCCCTCTGCAGCCCATAATCTAATCAACTTCTTCACAGAAATCTCTCGAGCTTTCGGAAAAACTCCAAAATACAGAAAGCAGGCTTTCAAATGTGAAGGAAGATGCTTGTAGCTCAAAGCAAGCACTCCTGAGCAACGTTGATAATCGTCAAGGTTTACTAAAGAGCTGACACTTTGAGCTACTTTGATCCACTCATCCATTGTTTTCTTTCTAGAGAGAGTCCCTGCAACCACAGAAATCATTAGTGGTAATCCGTTGCAATTTTCTACGACTAACTTCGCGACATTCTCAAATTCAGTTGGACAATCTTTTTTGCCAAACGCCTTTTGGCAAAACAAATTCCAACTTTCCTCTGGCTCCAGGGGACGCATTGAAAATGGGTCCTCAGGAGAGCTTGCATATTCGGCAACCTTCATGTCCCGAGTAGTCAACAATATCCGACTTGAACTCTTGTTTTCGGGAAACCATAGTCTAATATCATCCCAGGCTTCCCTGCTCCATATGTCATCCACGACGATCAAATACCTTCTACCCTTTAAACTTTTTTGCAAAAGATCTGCTAGATCTTCATTGCTTTTCTTTTCAAGCTTTTCTTTCTTTTCTTTCTCCACAATAGCATCTTGAAGAAGGGATAGAAGCATCTTTCTTAAATTGTAGTCCTTGGACACAGTAATCCATCCACGGAAATCAAAGAAGCTCAGAATTGAGGGATCATAAAACATCTTTTTGGCGAAAGTTGACTTACCTATGCCTCCCATCCCAGAAATAGAGATGACATCCAGCTGAGACGAGTGTCCTGTAAGTTGACCCCGCATGAGGTCTTGTTCAATGTTGTACCCCACCATGTCGTTCTCAAGGATTGAAACATGAGATCGTGGTGAACTAGAACCCTCAAGCGAACGATTTGCAGCTTGCATATTAATATTCTCCTTCAGCTTGATGAGCTCTTTGGTGACAGAATCAGCGCCTTCTATGGCTTGATGCAAGATCGTAAGAAGCCTCTTGGTCGCCTCTGTCCGAACATGTTCATCCTTCTCTGTGACCAGCCGTAGCTGTGATTCAACTTCGTCTTCTGCTTCATTTGCTACATCTTTGACTTTTTTCTGCAAATCCTTCATTGGTTCGTCATCAGAATTAGTGTCAAGAAACTCATGCAGAGAACTAACCTTGTCGTAGAGTAATTTCAAGTGTTCTTTGTGATCCTCCTGAAGGTTTAATCTGGATTGTGAAATAAGGTGTATAGTTCCCATCAGAGAAGTGAGGGCAGCATAAGCAGCCATCTCTGTTTCTCTTCTGTTTATACAAGAATTGTGAATGAAGAAATTTTCTCATAATGATAGAGAGACAAGATCGACAACTCCTATTTATATCAAGAGGTGGTCATTTGTTGAGATTTTTAAGGAAGTTTCCTATACAACTTAACTAAACTGCAAGTTGCAATTTAAATATGGCAATTGCCTTTTCAGATTGATTTAGAATATGTAAATTCAACTGCACCTTCATGAAGTCTCAACAACTGGAATAGTTTACTAGTACCAAATTATAGCATCAATTAGCAGGCATAGGGCAGCTAGATAGACACTTAAATCATAGCTATAATCTAATGTGCCAATTGTCATCCTGCTGAGCATTACTGATTTAAAATTTGTAATTTAACTATAGGTTTAACAAAGACAAAACAACTGGTAGAATTAATTACGGAGCTGAGTGAGTATGTATCTTTTAGGCAATTTATCATTTTACTGAAGTTTCTTACAACTTATCTAAACCCCAAATTACATAATCATTCTTGTCAAGTCAACTCTAGGTCTATAAACTCTCAACAAATAAAATATTCTACTAGTACCAAATTGTAGCATTATTTAAGATGCATGTTAGATCAGGACAGACACATTAATTTATTTTTAGTAACTAACCGTCTTTGTATTAATTAATCATCAATGAAACAGTTATAAATCCATAGCAAGCCAACACAGCCAGCTATCCAAACCTAAGTTGCTCGGACTCTTCACTTTCAGTGTCGCGCCCATGTCAATACGATGTGGGAGTGGGATCCGTGTCGGATCTGGTCAACCGATTTTGGGTACTTTGACCAAAATCAACGGAGAAATCTAGGGCAGATACAATGATTTTTTTAAACAAATCAAAAAGCTAGGGTGATATGGAAGAAAATGGAATATATTACCTTGTATATATAAATTTCTATGTCGGTCCTTTTCCTTTTATCTCCTTCTAAAATTCTACTCTTGTTCAATATTTTCTCTTCTCGATATACCTTGTAAATTTTCCACATAATGTCTCATAATTAAATAATTGAATTATTTTTAGCCGAATCCTCGTACCCGTATCCGTACCTGGATCCGTACCCAAAAATCTTTAAATTTAGATCATGAAGGATCTGACCTCTAGATCCGCACCCGTATCGGACACCCGCACCCGAGTCCGAGCAACTTAGATCCAAACATAACAAGAACAAAACCTCCTATCCTAACTTCTCAACTAGAGCCTAAGTCTTTGCATTTGGGTTCTAATACCTGCTGAGGCTCAAACATAACAGACATAAGCTATCTCTCTTGCTATACATTCCCAGTGCTTACTTGTTTTTTGAACAATTTTAAGATTTCTCTTAATCCAAACTGGGCAGACTGCTTCTGATACATTAATTACAACATATGCTTTTGATTGCAAATGATTTTACAAAATTCTATTTTAGCTGGAAAACCAACTAGGTTATCCCTACCCCTACCCCCACCCTCACTGGTAGAGATACAATACATATCCTACTCCTACTTTATGTATATTTCCCTTAGTGAGAAATCAAGGTTTGAGTCCTATAAGTCAAAATCTATGGCTTATGGACGTTCTGTAAGTCTCTCTCTTATGAGAAATTTGCATTGTGATGTGATTGCTATTTTTGACTTTCAACGTCTTTCTCCTCTATTTGATACTATTGAAAATTCTGTGTATGAAGAGCCTGTGCGAATGTTTTATGCAAATCTGTTTGTTAATGACAAAGATGACTTGGGTCCATGGTGTTAGGCACTCTGATTGTTCTTGATTCCTATCAATTAGAGAAGATATTTTCTGCTAAGTTTCACGGTTATGATGTTTTGTGCAAAGCTCATGGCCAAAAGGTTTTGTAGTTTCATTTGAAGAGGCAAAAACTTTTCTGTCTAATACCCCTCCTGATATTGGTCCTAAAAATCTCAAGTTTGACACCGAGTTTTAGCCCACATGATAGCCACCACTTTACTTTCTAGAGCTGGGTCCCTCGGTACTTTGACTACTAGAGATATTTTTGTTCTTTACTGTCTTGTGAGCAATAAAAGGCTTGACTAGTTTGTGTGGGTTTGTCAGTATATGCTTGAATGTATCAAGGATATATCCTCTTCTGTTGCTTGTCTACCCTATGGTTTGCTCATCTCACATATTCTTGAAGTCATGAAGCTTGATTTGGCACCTATCTCGCCTAAGCACATTACCAGTACCTATGATAAGACAACCTTTGATGGATTACACCTTAAGTGACGATGAACGGGTCAGGCGTGCCAAAGTTGAATGTTCTCTAGTACAGGTTGAAGCACCTACTGAACCAACAGAGACTCAGTCGAGTGCCACTAACAACCTACAACAGATTCAAATATACCTGCTCATTGCAATGAAGGAACAGGTGGACAAAATCAGGGAAGTCACCAAAGAAACAGGTACATATGTGGCCAAGCTCAAGATGGACATGGGAGCCACGAGGGGGCAGGGGATCAAGGAATTCAACTCCATGACAGAAAAGATGGACAAAATCACCAAAGAAGTTGAAACCTCCTATGACTCCTTCTGCACCAAAGTGATCAATACCCTAAAATACTTTCTGGGGAGAAACTAAGGCAGTGTGCGTGTGGTAAAAACAATTTTTTTGCTTGCTTTTATTTTGTGACTTATTTTTGCGTTGGTCTGTAAGAATCATCACTTTGTGCCTCTACTGAAGGCATAACCTCTGCTACCCTAACTACTCTGTCTATTATCTATCTATTATCTACTTTATTTTTGTAATGACCTCGATAAGAACCAAGGAAATCAAACAACTAAATTAAGAAATTAAGAGAATTTTTGGGACAATTTTCTATTTATATTAATGAAAGAAAGAAGTTGAACTACAATAACCAAACTGAAAATAACTATCTCCTAAAGTGGAACTCCATAGCTGGATGAGATCTGCAGAAGGAAGAAGGAAGGAAGAAGAAGAAGGAAGGAAGAGAATTGAGAGAGAAGAGGCAGAGATCGAGTGAGGAAAGAGAGAGAAGAGAGAAAATGACATGAGAATCGTTGCCTTCCTCTTTCTATTGAAGGTGATTATAACAACCTCAAGCTGACGTGGCTCGATCCTAGCCCTTGTAGCTCATTAACTCCAATCTAATCCTAGCCGTTAATTTGAATTCCAGTTATTCTCTTTCACGGATTCTGTTACTGCTTATCTTCAACTTCTTCACATCGAATCCGGTTTGCAACACTGGTTTTGTGATGATTATCAGGTCATTACATACCCCACCTCTTCAAGAATCCTTGTCCTCAAGGATTGGAGTCGAAGTTTGGAAACTTAGATTTGATGAGCTAATAATCCTCCCATGTGACATATTCTGGAGGTAGATTGGACCATTGTACCAGCACCCTAACCACAACATCATTGTTCCTCTTTATTAACTGCCTTTGCAGAATAGCAGTTGGCTTTACCAAGAATTGACCATCTTCACAAGTGAAAGGCAGAGTGGTCTGCACTACCACTGTGTCACCCATTTTTTTCTTGAGTAAAGAGACATAGAACACAGGGTGGACCTTAGATTCAGGAGGAAGGTCTAATTTGTAAGCCACACTACCAACTCTCGTAAGAACCTTATAGGGTCCATAATATTTAGAACTCAGCTTTAAGTTCCTTCTCAATGCAAGGGAGGTCTGCCTTTAAGGTTGCAGTTTCAAATAGACCATGTATCCCACTTGGAACTCCCTATCTGATCTTCTCTTGTCAGCATAGTACTTCATTCTCTATTGAGCCTTAGTGAGATTGTCTTTCAAAAGTTGTTGCATCTGTTTTCTTCTCATCACTGTATCTTCAGCAACTTGCACCACTGTCAACAAGGTCCCTAGGGATAGTTTAGGGGGAGTGTAACCATACAAAGCCTCAAAGGGGGTGCATTGCAGGCTGGTATGGAAGTTGGTATTGTACCACCACTATGAAGCAGTCAGCCACTGCTTCCATTGTGTTGGTCTACTAGCAATCATGCACCTGAGATAATTCTCTTAACGCATGTTAACTCTTTCAGTATAACCATCACTTTGAGGGTGGTAAGCAGTGTTGTAGTGTAACTGAGTTCCCAAGAGCTTGAATAAGGATTTCCAAAAGTTGCTTAGGAACACTTATCTCAGTCAGTTACTATGGACTCAGGAGTGCCATGTAAGCAATGTATTTTCTTCCAGATGACATCTGCCACTGTTGCTGTTGTATAATGATATGCAAGGTCTATGAAATATGCATACTTGGTCATTCGATCAACCACTACAAGGATCACTTCTTTGTTCTTGGACTTTGGCAAACCTTCTATGAAGTCCATACTAATGTGGATCCAAGCTTGGTTTGGAATGGGAAGAGGCTGCAATAGTCCAGTATAGGCCATGTTGTCATCCTTGCTCTTGAGGCAAATATCACAACTAGCCACAAAGTCAATGACCATCTGTTTCATTCTAGGCCAATACAACATCTGTGATAATCTCTTTAGAGTCCCAAGTTGTCCTGAATGTCCACCTTCAGGAGAGTCATGGAATGTGGAGATCAGCTGAGTTCTGAGACCATCATTAGTACCAATATAGATCTTTACCTTTCTCTTGAGTATGCTGGAAGTGTAATTCCAGATGTTAGGTCCTTGTAGAGTCACTGCTGCCTGACTGATCAATTATGTAGCTTTAGTGTCTCCTTCATAACTGTGTGCTATCTCCGGCATCCAAGAAGGAACTGAGACACTGATTTCCTGCAGTGTTCCTTGAATTTGGCCTGTGTGGTAGTCTGAATCTTCCTGTTGTCTAGAAAGGGCATCAACTACCCTATTTTTAGCCCACTTCTTGTACTGTACTTCATAATCCCGCCCAAGTAATTTGGTTAGTCCTTTGTGTTGTATAGCAGAAGTAACTCTTTGTTCCAGAAGTTATTTTAAGTTGTGGTGGTCAGTTCTGACCACAAAATGCATGTACTGTAAATAGTGTCTCCACTTGTCCACTACATTCAACAAGGTCATATACTTCTTCTCATAGATTGACTTACCTCTGCGCCTTTGAGCCAAAACCTTGCTAAAATAGGCTATTGGTCTACAATCTTGCATTAGCACAACCCCAATGCAACTTTGACTAGCATTTGTCTCAACTATAAACTCCTTAGTGTAGTCAGGTAAGGCCAACACTGGTGTAGAAGACATAGCTTTCTTGAGGGTTGTAAAGGCTAGGTCAGCTTCATCATTCCATTTAAAAGCATCATTTTTGAGTAAGTCAGTCAAGGTTCTACAAATAACTCCATAGTTAGCAACATACTTTCTATAGTATCCAATCAATCCTAAGAATCCCCTCAATGAGTTTGGTCTAGGCCAATCGAACATAGCTTGCATTTTAGATGGATCAGTAGACACTCCCTCTGCAGTTATGATATGTCCTAAATACTCAACCTTAGATTGAACAAATGAGCATTTAAACCTTTTAGCAAATAAGGAGTGTTTCCTTAGGGTATCAAAGACAGCAATTAGATGAGTCACATGATCCCTTTCAGATAAACTGTAAATAAGGATGTCATCAAAGAAGACCAAAAAAACTTTCTAAGGAAAGGTTGAAAACCCGGTTCATCAGAGCATGAAAGGTAGCTGGTGCATTTGTTAATCCAAATGGAATCACCTTGAATTCATAATGGCCTAAATGAGTTCTGAAAGTTGTCTTGTATATATCTTCTAACTTCATTCTGATCTGGTGATAACCAGCTCTCAAATCTACCTTGGAAAAGATCACAGATCCACTCAGTTCATCTAAGAGGTCATCCATAATAGGTATAGGATACTTGTCTTTTACTGTGATGTCATTCAGCCCCCTATAATCTACACAAAACCTCCAAGTCCCATCCTTCTTTTTGCCGAGCAATGGCGGTGATGAGAAGGGTGATTGACTATGTTGGATTATTCCATTAGTGAGCATCTCCTTAACCTGTCTTTCTAACTCATCCTTCTGATAGTAGTTGTACCTGTAAGGCCTCAGACTGACTGGCATGGCTCCAGGTTTCAAAGGAATGGTGTGATCTAAGGCCCTGACAAGAGGCAGAGATTTAGGTTCTGCAAACACATCAGAATATAGATGTAACACCTCCTCAATGGCTTCTCCTACTGGTTCCTGACCTTTTGTCCCCAAGGAATTAATCATGAACATATGAGCTATCAGAGCTTGGCCTTTCTTCAGCATCTTTCCCAGTGTTCCACTTGAAATCATATTCAGCTTACCTTCCTCAGAGATACCCTGCAATACTAGTTTGTTGCCTTTCTTGTCAATGGTAACACACATATTTTCCATGGTCAAATGTAGTGGGATGATGCTTCTTCATCCAATCATTGCCCATCACCATGTAACAGCCTCCAAGTGGAATGATTAGTAAGTCTTCCTGGAAGGGTCTACCTTGCATTTTCCACTGATATCCTGTTCAAATGGAAGTGCACGTGACATAATTTCCATCAGCCACTGTCACTCTTACTGGTGGACAATGCCTAGCTTGGTAGCCTGTCTCTTTGACTGTGGTAACATCAATGAAACTATGAGTGCTGCCAGAATCAATTAGCACTGATAGTTTCCTGTTCCCTATGGTACCTCTAACCAATATGGTATTGACTCCTCTGTTGTCACCTGATGGAGCATTCATGCACAAAGCTTCCATGACTTCTTGCTACAACTCTCCTTCAATAATCAAATATGTACATGGTTGTTGTTCTTCTATCTCATTACTCTTAGGAAGTGGTTATGCTGCCCCTATCATGCAGTTCAACTGCTTCTTCTTACATTGATGGCCTGGAGTATACTTCTCACCACACCTATAACACAAGTGGTTGCTCTTCCTGTATTCATAAACTTGAGGAATAAGCCTCAAGGAGTTTGGTTTAACTGCAGCTGCAGCAGGTGCCCTTGTACTAGCAGAATTGCCAGCCACAAAGAAGGGCTTTGGAATGACTTTGGTCTTCCCGTGAGCAGCTTCTATTGCCTTCTCCTGCAGCCTAGCTTGTTCTACAATAAACCTTAGAGTTGTAGGTTTTGAACAAATTCACCCAAAACCTAATCTCTTCCTTTAAAGCGCCAATGAAACTGGAGATGAAGTGTGACTCATCTAAGTGAGGATTCCTTATCAACATTTGAGCCTTCAAGTCTTCAAACTTGCATAGGAATTCATCAACCGACCCTACTTGGCTCAGCTTGTTAAACTCTTCCACTATGTACCCCGTTAGTTCCTCCCCAAATCGAATAAGCAACTCATCTTTGAATTCACCCCATCTCACTTCACCCCTACTTAGTACTAATGAGTCATACCAAGTATCAGCTAATCTATTCAGATAAAGTGCAGCAACTTCGACCTTCAGATTGTCTGGGGTTCTATACAGATTGAAATACCTTTCAAACTTTTGAATCCATACCTTAGGTTCATGGCCTTCAAAATAAGGCAGCTCCCACTTAGGAGAAAGGTCCCGCACAATTGAGGTTTGTGTTGTCTCAATTCCTGACCTTGTATGGGTAAAAGCCCATCTCCTTGAGGTCTGTCACCTTGAGCTCGTTGAGGAACTCTTTCCAAATTTGTCAACCTCTCTAACATTAGCTCTAGGGTACCTTGTATCCAGTTTGAGTGTTGTGTAGTTCCTCTTGAGTGGTCAAAACTTCATTCAAAACCTCATCGTGTCCTACTAGCTTATCATCCATAACTTTCAACCTAGTTCATTTAACCATCACCACCTTCACAGTCGCAGGATCGAGGCTCTGATACCAATTGTAATGACCTCGATAAGAACTAAGGAAATCAAACAACTAAATTGCAAAATTAAGAGAATTTTTGGGACAATTTTCTATTTGTATTAATGAAAGAAAGAAGTTGAACTACAATAACCGAACTGAAAATAACTATCTCCTAAAGTGGAACTCCATAGTTGAATGAGATCTGCAGAATGAAGAAGGAAGAAGTAGAAGAAGAAGTCAGAAGAGAACTCTGAGAGAAGAGGCAGAGATTGAGTGAGGAAAGAGGAGAGAAGAGAAAAAATGACATGAGAATCGTTGCCTTCCTTTTTCTGTTGAAGGTGGTTATAACAACCTCAAGCTGACGTGGCTCGATCCTAGCCCTTGTAGCTCATTAACTCCAATCTAATCCTAGCCGTTAATTTGAATTTTTGTTATTCTCTTTCACGGATTCTGTTACTGCTTATCTTCAGCTTCTTCACATCGAATCCGACTGGCAACACTGGTTTTGTGATGATTATTGGGTCATTATAATTTTTTATGTTCTGTCTGCACTTGTTTTTGTTCTTTCCTTTTTGATTGATGTCAAGGGGGGAGAAAATTTGAAGAGTAAACCAGAGCTACATCTCAGGGGAGTAGTGATGAGTAAATCTAAGTAACACCTCAACGGGAGCAGGCATCTCAAGCTATGAAAGGAAAGTATACTCTGTTTACTCTCTTTTGATTGTCATCATCAAAAAGAGGGAGATTGTTACATCTAAGTTTCAATGATGACAATAGTGCAAATCTAACTGTATCTATTTGATTGCAGGAAATTAGTAAGTAGTACTACTTCAAGGGAAGTCCTTCTGGGAATGACATCAGAAAGGAAACGAGATCAAAGACAACATGGACGATGCTAAATCAAAGAAAGTCAAAGCCATCAAAAAGGAAACAAAATCAAGTCTAGACGCTTCAGTTTCAATTAAAAGGACATCGAGGTTCTCTCAATAAGGAACCATGTCAAGTGCAGCTTGTAACAACCCAACCTGCTAGTGATATTGTCCACTCTGGCCTGGGCCCTCACGGGTTTAAAACGTGTCACTAGGGTCTAAGGCTTGTTAACTTATATACCCAACATCCCTCTTGTGTTTTGCCGATGTGGGACTCTGTCTAAATTCTGGGGTGTTACATACACCCACTCTTATGGACTCACCGTTCTCGCTGAGGTTTGCCCCACCGCATGAGATTCGCCTAAACTCAACACTGAGGTTTGGCCCGCCTAACCAGGATTTGCCTAAACTCAATTGCACTCTGACTCACCATCGGCAAGGCTGACACAAAAGTGGATTTGATACCAACTGTAACAGCCCAACCCGCTTGTGATATTGTCCGCTCTGGGGCTAGGCCCTGGCAGGTTTAAAATGTGTCACTAAGGTCTAAGGCTTGTTAACTTATATACCCAGTATCCCTCCTGCACTATTACCGATGTGGGACTCTGTCTAAAGTCTGGGGTGTTACACAGCTGCTAAAGAATATCATGCCATACTTCAAGGACCAAATTAGAATATGAGTATTGATCAACCAAATCGAAGCCACAAATCACTCCTTGAAATATGAATGTGAAAGGGAAGGGCGTAAACGAATCTTGCTCATCTCATGCGGATTCGGAGGCACCCCTTGGGTCAAATCTCTTAGAGGATTTTGTGCCTCAAGCAAATCATCTGCAACGGCTATTCAAACTCTCCTATAAGAAGACTGGCAAACTCAATAAGATTTTTCACGCAACTACACAAACTGTTTCTAAGCCTTTCTGGTTCTTGTACAAACACTGTATTCTTGAGTTTACAAGTTTCACTAAAGATAGGAAGAGTTAGAACACAAAAAGAAAGTTGTGTCAACATTACAAAAATCACTGTTGCTGAACATCGTTAATGGTGAACGTACTAAAACCATCACTACTGTAATCATTTATCAAATATCTAAGAGAACGTTTGTGACCCAAGGGAACTGGACGTAGGTATCACACCGGTACTGAACCAGTATAAAAACTGTTGTGCCTTCTTTACCTTTCTGTTTGTTTAGTTCATTCCTACTGAAATTATTAACTGTACAAAGTCTAGTCGATTAAACTTACATTAACCAATATTTTTAATCGGCTACAATTCACCCCCGTACTTTCAGTTACATGCTTGGTTTTTCTTTTATTATCGCAATGTTTCTTGTTTCTAGTGATACACGTGGTGGTGATTTTATTCTCAAAATTTCTCAATTAAATAAACATTAATATATATTGAGTAATTTTGTAACAATGTCTAGGACTATAGGTTATTTGAAGATTATTGATTGTTTAAAGGATGTTTTATGAAATATTTTACCATCAATCTGTTCTTAATTTTAAAAGCCGTCATGTTTCCATTGTACACACTGATAGGTGTCAAAGCAGTTCAGCAAACTAATAAACCAGAAACAAAGTCATTTCAATAAAACTTTTTGTTCAATTATTTTGTGTTATCCTGGTAACTTTTTGGATATGTATATTAAACTACTAATATCATTCTGATCAAACACATTGTGAGTGCGATGACCTTGAAAACGCCAAGTGTACCAAACGCATGGCTTTTTCTCTCTTTTTTCTAAATGAGAAAGGTAAAGATTTACCACCTATTAACAGCGGAAAATGAGATGAAATCAATGGACGTTGTGTTAGGGTTCACTGTGGTTGAGAGAGAAGAGAGAAGATTTCTTTCATCTGTGTAAAATGAAAATATACCAGTCGGTTTGTATCAGACCTCCTGGGTCACTCTATATGGGACCCGGCCCAACTATACAAAACTGAAGAAAAATAATGAAAAGATAATTACAATCATGTGGGCCTGGCCCAATACAAATAAAAAAACTAGTGTACTCAATTTAACTAATCTGGACTAGGATCGATATTACTTCCAACACCCCCCTTCAAGTTGGAGGGTGGCAAAACCCCCAACTTGGAAAGAAAACCATGATGAGCAGCACCAGTCAAAGATTTGGTGAAAATATCAGCCAGCTGAGTAGATGAAGAGGTGTGAAGCAATTGAATAAGACCCTCAGCAAGCTTGGTTCTGACCAAATGACAATCCAACTCAATGTGCTTAGTCCTTTCGTGAAACACCGGGTTCTTTGCAATGTAAATAGCAGCTTGGCTGTCACAGAACAAAGGAATGGCAGAAGGACAAGAAATCCCCAAGTCCAAAAGCAACCTATGCAACCAAGTAACTTCACTAACAACCTTGCTCATGGCTCTATATTCAGCCTCAGCAGATGAAATGGATACCACATGCTGTTTTTAGATTTCTAGCCCACAAGGCTACCTCCCAAGAGAACACAAAAACCTGATACAGACCTCCTAGTGTCTGGGCAAGCAGCCCAGTCACTATCACAGAAAACAACAATAGAGAAATCAGGACTATTATTGAGAAAAATACCAAATTTAGCAGTACCCTTCAAGTATTTCAGCAAATGTAAACCAGCCTCCAAATGTGGGACACAAGGTGACTGCATGAACTGAGAAAGATGTTGCACAACAAAAGAGATATCAGGCCTAGTGTGAGTGAGAAAATTTAGTTTCCCAACCAAGGACCTGTATACCTCAGGTTTAGGAAGAGGAACCCCCTCCTTTGCTTTGAGTTTGACTGACTGAGATAGGGGGAAAACCACAGGTGTGACATCAGAACAATGGAATTCAACAAGAAGATCATGAAGAAACTTTTTCTGATGTAATAAAACCCCACAGTCAGAATAGAAGACCTATATACCCAAAAAATAGCTAAGGAAGCCCAAATCCTTGATTCTGAACTGTTGGTGAAGGAAAGATTTAAGGGCAAGAATCTCAGCATTATCAGTCCCTGTTAAAATAATATCATCCACGTAAACAACCAAGACTACAATAGAATCCCCAGAAACCTTGGTGAACAGGGAGTAGTCATTGAGAGAATGCTGATAGCCCCTAGAGGATAAAGCTTGAGAGAGTTTGGCATACCACTGTCGTGAGGCCTGTCGAAGACCGTAAAGGGATTTCTGCAGCTTGCAAACCAACTGACCAGAAATGGAGGGACAGGAAATAGTGTAACCAGGAGGAAATTTCATGAACACTTCCTCATCAAGATCCCCATGTAAAAAAGCATTGTTTACATCCAACTGGAAAATGGGCCAATGCTTTTTAACAGCAACAACAATCAAGGTCTTGATGGTCGACATTTTGACAATAGGTGAGAAAGTTTCATGCATGCAATCGAAGATGAGAAAATAGTAAGCAAAAAGAAGAATATACCACAATTCTTCGCAACCGGAAGAATACAGCCTTGAAATGAAAAGAATTTACCCAGCTGTGCTACGGAAATCCAGAAAAACCACGACTTCAAAATTATGCAACACTGAATGCGAAAATACACCGTTGCAAACGAAAATTTTGGACTTCAGATACTGATTGAAGATGTACAAACCAAAGAATGAACACCAAAAGCTGGAACGATCTCTTCGAAAACGAAAATGACAAGACGAAGCAGAATTCTTCAATCAAACAGAAACGCTGGTGGTACTCTTCTAGGGTAACATCGGACGAAAGAGAATAACCAAAACTACGAGATTTCGGGCTCTGATACCATGTTAACAGCGGAAAATGAGATGAAATCAATGGACGTTGTGTTAGGGTTCACTGTGGTTGAGAGAGAAGAGAGAAGATTTCTTTCATCTGTGTAAAATGAAAATATATCAGTCGGTTTATATCAGACCTCCTGGGTCACTCTATATGGGACCCGGCCCAACTATACAAAACTGAAGAAAAATAATGAAAAGATAATTACAATCATGTGGGCCTGACCCAATACAAATAAAAAGACTAGTGTACTCAATTTAACTAATCTGGACTAGGATCGATATTACTTCCAACACCACCTGGCCAGATAGATAATATTCATCCACCGTTTATCAGAGGCCTCAAATTCAAGTGTCGGAAATGAAGAAACTCGTAGTAAGGAGCACTTCCCCATTTAATGGATCCTAAGTGGCGCGAATTCGAGCTAGTCAGGCCAGTGAGATTCAAATACCCCATGGTTAAACAAAAAAAATAAAATTTAAATACATATCTAGACAAGCTAACTCTATGTATTCTGTTTATTTTTTTATTGAGAAGTTTTGAGAATAAAATCATCACACGAGCTACAAAAGCATTGCCATCTTCCTCTATTTCTTGACATCTTCTTTTGAAATCTTCTAAATATCTTCCACTGTTGTCTCCTCATAACCTACCTCTGAGTCTGGCTCTGTACAATGACCAATATAAGTGAATCAACTTCAGTAAGTATATTGAAAAGAGTGAGAGATAGAGTTATGCTTGCTTTGAGCCGAGCGTTTATCGGAAACAACCTAAGGAGTAAGGTTGTGTACTCACTATCCTCCCTAAACCCCTCTTGTGGGATTACATCGAGTATGCAGTTGCTGTTGTTGAGAGTTAGAGTTAAAAACTCATTGTAACGCCTATTCATATTCCATAAAAGATTTAACTAGATCATCGTTGTTTAAAAACGTTCCTTTACCTACCAATGATAGGGACAAATTTTTACTCTTCACAACACTTCATGTGCCACTCTTCAAAAGGTTTGTTGTTTCTGACAGGTTTTCTACAACATGTCTCAAACATCTAATTCAGACCTCATTTTCCCGTTATTCGGCTGAAAAGTACACGAGTCACCCTAAAAAATCTAGTCTAAGTACTACTAAGTCATAATGGTGAAAAGACAGTATGAATGGATTATCTCATTTCTTTTCTAGTTAAGGTGCAATTTTAAAAATTTGAACAATAGAAGGACGATGCTTCGACCCAAGTATTTGATTGTTTTTGGAGATTGATGTTGTAGAAGAAGTATGACATTTGAAATTTATTTCCTGTATAGTTTACATAAGTAGATTTAGAACTTACTAGTCATGGTTGAGCTAATCAGTTGTTTTTTGTTTCAGAAGTAAAGGTCCTAACATGACAATTACATGCAATAGATTGTGATATACAACTACACTTTCTTATCACTGTTAACAGGAGAATACTCATCAGTGTTGAAAGTTCAGTGCAGACTATTTTACTTACCTTTTGTATCGAAGACACAAACTTTAAGGATGTTGTTTCCAATTTCCTCCTCTTGCTTTTTTTGGATTTTCTTAGCTAAAGTCACAAGGGAAGGAGAGCATCGATGTAACTCTATTTGCTGCAGTGTCGTACTATCTGCAAATCCTTGAGGAATCTCTTCTAAGTACGCGCAATTTCTGATAATTATGCGCTCAAGGCATGGGAAATAATCATCATCAGCTACCCAATAACCAAGATCCAACTCCTCAAGGAGCAAGAATCTCAATTTAGGAAATCCCTCCTCTGTTACTTCCCAAACTGCATTTCCTGCAAACGCATCTTCTTTCAATCGGAGCACCTCGAGTTCAGGCAACTCGGAAATGATTGTCATGTCCTCCCATGATAGCCAAGTGCGGCGAAGTGTTAGCTTCTTGAGATTTGGTGGGAAAGAATCCAGATGTGGAAGCCTAAGAAACAAACTATCTGTTTGATGACTGTATGATACAATACTTAGCGCCTCAAGCTCATGTAAATATATTAGATTATCTAGGCATCTAGGCTCACTATGAAATTCGTTTTCAGAGCCAGAAATGCCCAAATTCTTCACCTTTTTAATCGCTTCAAATATTTCTTCCGTGCAACAACGAGGACTCAACCCGGAAACACTTTGCAAGTTTTCCAAAACGCGGTAGCTAACTTCATTAGCCGATACCATTGGAGGAGAATACAGATACATCATTGTAGAATGGAGATGCCTCAGTTGAGACATTTCCCAAATTCCAATCGGTAAATCTATGGTCCCACTGAGTTCTGGAACATATTGAGGGAAAATAAAAGTTTGTAGATTCAAAAGATTGGAAATTGGCAGATCTTTCGAAATACTAGAAACCATAGCAGCCAAGTACCTTAAAGAAACTAGGTGTAATATTTCACTAGGGAATAAACCAAATCTCATTGTCTCCAAGTCCAATACTCTAAGAAGTTTGAAATGGACTAGTCCTAAATCATGACGCTGCACTATTTCGTTGGAAGAATGATGAAGAGAACGTGTTTTTCTATGAGTAAGATCATCAAAAAGAATGGTAGGATTTGAATGATCATCAAAAAGAATGGGAGGAAACTGACCATAATCTGGATGAACTGACACCCAGCGACGACCTTGAGGGGTTTCTGAAACCCTTCTATGTTCTTGTGAAAGCATGGAATTTGCAACATACAAAATTTTCTCTTCTTCAGCTTCTCTCAAGCAGAAATCATGGAGAAGATCATGAATCCTAAATGTCTTGATTTTTCCATCCAAACTTCGCTTGCTAACAACAACTAGACTTTTATCGATGAACTCCTGTAAAAGATTAGCAGCCACTTTTTCCAATCCCTCAAGCCCCTTTAGCTCTAAGAGCCCTTCCGCAACCCATAATCTAATCAACTTCTTCACAGGAATCTCTCTAGCTTTTGGGAAAACTCCAAAATACAGAAAGCAAGCTTTCACATGTGATGGAAGATGACTATAGCTTAAAGCGAGCACTCCTGAGCAACGTTGATAATCATCAAGGTCTGCAAAAGAGCTCACACTTTCAGCTACTTCCTCCCACTCGTTCAGTGTCTTCTTGCTAAAGAGAGTCCCTGCAACCACAGAAATCATTAGCGGAAATCCTTCACAATTTCTTACCACTTCCTTCGCGACATTCTCAAACTCAGGCGGGCAAATTTTTTGGTCAAATGCCTTTTGGCAAAAAAGGATCCAACTTTCCTTTGGCTCTAGGAAACGCATTGGAAAAGGATCCTTAGGAGAGCTAGCATATCGAGCAACTTTCATGTCACGAGTAGTCAACAATATTCGACTTGTATTAGTGTTTTCTGGAAACCATTGTCTAATCTCATCCCAGACTTCTATGCTCCATATGTCATCCACAACAATCAAATACCTCCTACCATTTAACCTTTTTTTCAAAAGACCTGCTAGATCTCCATCGCTTACGTTATCAAGATTCTCTTTCACCGCAGTGGCATCTTGAAGGAGGGATAGAAGCATCTTTCTTACACTGTAGTCCCCGGACACAGTAATCCATCCACGAACATCAAAGAATTCCAGAATTGAGGGATCAGAAAACATCTTTTTGGCAAAAGTTGACTTGCCTATACCTCCCATTCCAGCAATGGAGATGACTTCCAGTTGAGATGAGTGTCCTGTAAGCTGACCCCGCATGCTCTCTTGTTCATCGTTGTACCCCACCATGTCAGTCTCAAGGTTTATGCTCAAAATTTGAGCTACTTCCCTCCACTCATTCACTGTCCTCATTCTAGAGAGAAGACCTGCAACCACAGAAATAGCGAGTGGTAATCCTTTGCAATGTTCTGCAATTTCATTTGCAGCATTCTCAAATTCAGTTGGACAATCTTTCTTGCCAAATACCTTTTGGCAAAACAAACTCAATCTTTCCTCTGAATTCAGGAGACGCATTCGAAACAGATCCTTAGGAGAGCTAGCATATTGAGCAACCTTAATGTCCCGTGTAGTCAACAATATTCGACTTGTATTACTGTTTTCTGGAAACCATTGTCTAATCTCATACCAGGCTTCTATGCTCCATATGTCATCTACAACAATCAAATACCTCTGGGCTATTAAATGTTTTCGCAAGCGATCTGCTAGTTCTCCATCACTTCTCTTATCAAGCTCTTTTGTCATCCCAATAGCATCTCGAAGAAGGCATAGAAGCATGTTTCTTCTACTGTAGTCCATGGACACAGTAATCCATCCACGGAAATCAAAGAAGCTCACAATTGAAGGATCAGAAAACATTCTTTTGGCAAAAGTTGACTTACCTATGCCGCCCATCCCAACAATAGAGATGACTTCCAGTCGAGATGAGTGTCTGGTAAGTTTATCCCGCATTCGCTCTTGTTCAATCATGTACCCCACCATACCTGTCTCAAAGGTTGAAACACGCGGTAGTGGTGAACCAGAACCACCAAGAGAACGATTTACAGCTTGCAGATTGTTATTCTCCATCTGCTTGCTGAGCTCTTGCTTCACAGAATTGATGTCTTCTGTAGCTTGTTGCAAGATCTTAAGAAGCCTCTCTTTTGCCTCTGTTTGAACGCGTTCATCCTTCTCCATAACCAGTAATAATTGTGATTCAACTTGGTCTTCTGCTTCATGTGTTAGATCTATAACCTTTTTTCGCAAATCCTTCATTGGTTCGTCATCACAATTAGTGTCAAGAAGCTCTTGCAGAGAGCTAACCTTGTCGTAGAGTAATTTCAAGTGTTCATTATGACCTTCCAGCAAGTGTAAATTGGATTGTGAAATAAGGTGTATTGTTCCCATCAGAGAGGTTACTGCAGCATAAACTGTAGCCATATCTCTCCCTACTTCTGCAAATAACTTTCAAGATTTTTGAATGAAGAAATTTGTAGAATAGTTGGAACTTAAAATGATAGATAGACAAGCTTGACAACTCCAATTTATAAGTATATAATCAAAAGGTGGTCATTTGTTAAATACTTGTTGAAAATTTTAGGGAAGTTTCCTGTGGGACATAGCTAAACTGCAGTTTGCAAATTAAATATGACAATTGTCTTCCTCTACTCGCTTGTTGTAGTTGTTGTTGTTGTATTTTTTTTTTTTTTTAAAAAGTCTCAATAACAAGAATATTTTATTTGTACCAAGTTATAGCATTAATTAAGAGGCATATGAGAGCTAGATAGACACTTTAATTACAACTCATGATTTAGCGAACATTTGGACATAAAAATTGTGAAATTTCGGAAAAACTTAGGAGAAAATGGTATTTAAAAATAGTGATTTGAAGTGAAAATTTTGAAGGAAAAAAAAAAAAGCTTTTTGGAGTTTTTTAAATTTCGAAATTCAACTTCTAACTGAAATTAAAAATTTCAAGGCCAAAGAAAAAAGTGAATTTTTTTTAATGGCCAAGAGGGCCTTTAGATTGCAATGATATTTTTGAAGTTTAGTTTAAGCTAGAGAATCAACTAGCCTGTTCATATTTCAACTTTGCTTGCCCTGACACAGCCACTCAAGCTTCAGCAGACTGAATGCTTTTATAAATAATGTTATTGAGAAAAAAAAAGAGAAAATAATCTTATTCAGGCTCAAGGGTTTTTCTGTTAAGTCTCAACAACTTGAATATTTAAATTAGTAAAGTTAAATATTGTATTTAATAAGTGGGTCATTTTGGGCCTGCAGAAAGTTGGCACTCAAAAACATCAGACATTTTTGACAAAGATTACTAGAACATAACATAATTATGTTGCATATTGCAATTTTAATATTTCGTAATTTTAGTCCTACTGATTTAAAATTCGTAAGTCAACTATAGGCCATTTAACAAAGACTTAACAACTATAATATTTTTACTAGTACTAAACGGTAGCACTAATTAAGTAGTTGAATGAGTTGTGCGTTCTCTTTCATTGCAACTGCTGATTTTGATTGCATATGACTTTGATCACTATGTTTGCTTTGGATATCTTTTAGAATTTCTTGATATCAGTATGTATACTAACATTTTAAGGTCAAATTGAGTGATTCAGAAGCCTAACTTGATTAGAATTTCACAAGGAATTTATTGGAGACATAAAAATTCGAATTTCGAGATCGTTTGGCACGAGAAACGAGACAGAATAGCTGGCAGAAAAATATATATATAACGGACAGACTTCTTCTTCTTCTTCAAATTTTCGAACCCCACAGCCCTAGGAACGAATTTCTTCACCAAATATCATCCTCAAGTCATAGGTAATCAATTCTAAACTTTACTCTTTCAATTACCCATTGTTTTTCATCACTTTTAAATCAAAAACTAAGAATTTTCATGGTAAAAATTGAGGGTTTGGGTAGAATTAGGGAATTTCGTAAAAATGGAATCTTTACCTCGAATTGAGGTCGGATTTCGAAACTAATTGTATATTTGGGTTCGTGGGTGAATGGATAAACGTAATTTGGTCCGAACCCCGAGTTTAGACCAAGTGGAATCGGGGTCGGGTTTTCACTTTTTTTTTTAGAAAACTTAGGAAAAATTATAATTTTCAATAAAGTTAGTTCCTTAGCCTTACTTAATGATATTGAGTTAATTATGATTAGATTCGAGCAAGTTAGAGCAAGATTCTAAAGGAAAAGTCATAATTGAGCAGTGAGTGGCCTGCGAAATTGAGGTAAGTGTTTGGTCTAACTTTGACTTGAGAGAATAGCAATCCCCACTTGTTTGCTATGTGAAATGCATGTGTGTGGTGTATAGGTGAGGTGACGAGTATCTATGCACCACCAAATTGCCTGTTAAGCATGATCCATTTCCCGTTCCCAACTTAATTGATTCTTGTCTTAATTGTTCTATGCTCATTATTGTTTCTATGGCTACTTAGCCTTGTTATTTTATTATTAAATATTGTTGTGGTTATTTTGGAAAGAGTTTTGGTTATTTTAGTTGGTTCCTTTGTGGTACAATATGATAGAGCGGTCTGGCATTATTTTTACGATATGTATATATATATATATATATATATATATATATATATATATATATATATATTCATGTTGGTTTCATCTTGATAGTATGGAGGAAGTTGTGAGAAATGCAGTTTAACTGTTTTATGATTGTTGAGGTTTACGTGACTATTTGGTTTCAATTGATTATTGCCAATTGTTTTTGCAAGTTTGTTAAAAGTGTTGGTTGTTCTCTTGATTCTATCATGGTACATAAAGACTGAGTTGGGTTGAGAACGTTACGGTGTTTACATATATTCTGGTTGGTTTTATTGTGAAATGATATTGGTTGAAGCTTACGAGCTATACTGTTTTCTGTTTGCAATTGTTGAAATAAAGGTGTTGCGAAAGGCTTGGCCTGAACTGTGAAAGTTTTTTATGAATAAACAAAATTGACTGTGATAAGGGGGCTGTGATAAGGGGACTGTGATAAGGATGAATAATTGATAATGATAAGGGTGAACATGTGAGATCGGGTTGCACGCCGCAACAAGACAATGATAAGGGAGAATATGCATGTTTTACTGTTTATAAAATAAAAGCTGGAACACTCATTGTTTTATTGTCATTATTTCATATTCTGCTTTTATTGTTATTTAAAGTTAAACTTGTTCTGTTTACAATTGTCGAGACATAAATATTTGTGAAAGGCTTTGACTTGAATTGTGAAATTATGAATAAATTGATATGATATGTCTGGTGGGAGCGGGTTGCACGCCGCAACAAGGAGCAATAAGGGAGGACATTTATATTTTTACTGAAGTTCAAGAAAGTAAAGATTTGAAAAGCTTAAATGTTTATTTTACTATTCTTCATATTTTTGGAACTACTTTTATTTAAAGTTAAAGTTTGGAAACTTGGAAATTATTTGAGAATTGGTTATAGCTGAGACCTGGAAAAGGCGGCTGAGTTATTTTATTGTTGTTGCATTATTTATTTATTTGTTTACATTTTCTTCTTGCTTCATATATTATTGTCACATGTTATATTGTTAATGCCTCGCCGTAGCCTCGTCACTACTTCGTCGAGGTTAGACTTGACACTTACTCAGTACATGGGGTCGGTTGTACTGATACTACATTCTAGACTCTTCTGTGCAGATCCAGGTACCGACCAGCAGTAGAGATATTTAGAGTGACTATTCATTTATTCGGAGCCACGAGGTATATCTGGGGCGTTCACAGATCCCGAGAGTCTTCTCCTATTTTTATAAACGCCGTTTTATTATATTCAGAACAGTTACCCTATTTCTTTCAGCCCATTATTTGTAGTATTCTTTAGTAGTTCGTGAATTGTGACACCAGACTCTAGGGTAGTTCTAGATTTATTTATATAATTAGCTCGTGGTTCATTTTATTCAATTGTTTATTATTTTATCTTTGGAAATTATTTATCGATAACCAATAGATTCAGTTTACTTTAGATTATTTTATTATGTCTAAATGGATAAATAATGCAAAGTAGTTGATCGAATTCTAACATTGTCTTGCCTAGCAAGTGTGGTGTTAGGCGCCATCACGATCCCTAAGGTTGGGAATTTGGGTCGTGACAAATTACATCCATAATTTTTATGTGATAATGACTAATAATCAGTTGAAAAGAAGATTATCACGGTGTAGTAGTCTTGGCAACGTCGATGGAGGTTTATGATGGTATTTACATGATTGTGGATCTTTCAAATGGGAAGAAAAGAATATCAGATGGTCAAACAAACCTGGGGATGGGTAGACTGGTAATTAGTTTTAGTTAGAAAGGTATATATTATAATAAGTTTAACAATGGGTAAAGACGGGTAAATACTTTGATTTTAATAGGTAGTTTGTGTAGTTTCTCTAAAAAAATGTTCTTTTTGGAAAATGCCTTTTGATAGTTACTCCTCCGGTCCAAAATTGTCACGACCCGAAATTTTTCACCGTCGGGACCGTGATGGCGCCTAACATTGAACCCGCTAGACAAGCAACCGTGAATATTCAGTCTGTTATAATCCTTTATTATTAGATGAGAACAAGTGAAATACGACCTTTTCATAAATAAAAACATAAAATGAAAACAAGCTAAAAGTACATAACTCAATCCACTGATTTTACGAATTTTCAAAATAACCAAAACACAGATCTTTGGAGTCACAATATGACGGACTATCTACGATTAATACATATAAGGGTCTGAAAGAAGTAAATACATATGTTTCTGAAATACCAAAAAAAAAAAAGAAATAGAGAAGTGTAAGGGGACGCCAAGGCCTACGGACGCCTGCAGGACTACCTCGGTGTCTCCGGGTGGACTGAAGGAAGCCTCCTAGCTCTAATGTCCACAGGGTCCTGTACCGGGATCTGCACAACAAAAACATGTGCAGGTATAGTATCAGTACAACCGACCCCATGTACTGAGTAAGTGTCGAGCCTAACCTCGGTGAAGTAATGACGAGGCTAGGACACGACAAATAATACAACCTGTGCAATTTAACAATAATCGAAAGAATAATAACTGCAAAATAATCAGTTAAATACAAGGAAAAAAGGGTAACATGCTGGGGAAAAAGAGATAACAAATCACAGACATAACGGAATAAGGCAACAATTTAAATATCAAAGTAACAACCAAAAATAACAACACAGAGTAAACAGTGCACGACATCACCCTTCGTTCTTTTACTCTCATCCTCACCAAAACAAGTGCACGACATCACCCTTCGTTCTTTTACTCTCATCCTCACAATAAATCAATAAAAACGGCACGACGTCACCCCTCATGCTTTTAATATCATATCATGGCACGACATCACCCATCGTGCTTTTACACTCTCATCCTCACAATAAACAATACACGACATCACCCTTCGTGATTTACACTCTTCCTCACCCAAACAATAGCAATAACAGAAGTTTGGCAAGGAAGAAATCAACAACATAACCACAACAATAGATCACAACATCCCGACAAGGTAACAACAGTGGAAATATTACCGCCCCGGCAAGGGACACAGCTATAACCAATCTCACTCAGGCACATAACTTTACAAAATATTCCTCAACTGAATCAAATACTCAACAATATTCATAACCAAGAATTTCCATCAAATGAACAACCACCAAAGTGAAATTCAAGCTATAACGCAGTAAATATCAATGAAAATCACGTAGTTCATAATATCCGACTCACGGGCATGCTTGACACCAATATATAGGTACTCGTCACCACACATATACATTGAACATGGTATAAACACATAGAATAAGACACAACACCTATTCTCTCAAGCTAAAGTTAGGCCAAACACTTACGTCGACTTCCACGACCAAAATCAAGCCTCAATCACCGCATTTCCTTTTGAACTCGACTCCAAATCAATTGTATTTAGACATAATTGACTCAATAACATCAATAAACGCTAAATAATTCAATTCCAATGCTTAATTATAAGTTTTCTATCATTCTTCCCAAAAATGCAAAAGTCGACCCCCGGCCTGCTTGGTCAAAATATGAGGTTCGGACCAAAACCCGATCACCCATTCTCCCACGATCCCGAATATGTAATTTGTTTTGAAATCCGACCCCAAAACGAGGTCTAAATCCCAATAAATCAAAAAGCCCTAACTCTACCCAAATCCCTAATTTTCTACCCTTAAAATCATGATTTAGGCCTAGAAATCTAATGGGTGTTGATAAATATTGAAGAAAATGAGTCTAAGATACATACCTATGAATTTATGGTGAAGTTGTCTTTCAAGAATCCCCAATTTGGAGTATGGAAGAAGAAGTTATGAAATTTTGGTTTAATCCCGTATGTATTCTGTTTTTAAAAAATCACTGGGCAAATTTATTCATCGCGTTCGCGGGCCCTTGGCCGCATTCGCGTAGGCTTAGTTTACTTGGCCTATGCGTTCGCGAGCCTCAGGCCGCATTCGCATAGAGCTCTTAACTAACCAGCTCCCAGGCCTCTCAGACTCTGTGCGTTCGCGACCCCATGGTGCGTTCGCATAGAGTCATCCCTCTACAACTCCGCATTCGCACCCTGAGGGATGCGTTCGCATAGAGTAAAACCTACCCCCTCCCAGATTGTGCTATGCGTTCGCGGACCTTCCCCCGCGTTCGCATAGTACAATGACTCAGACACCGGAATCTGCTGCAACACCAGATTTTTCAAGCCTAAAATACTCTGACACCTATCCGGAACTCACCCGAGCCCTCGGGGCTCCAAACCAAATATGCACACAACCTCCAAAACATCATACGGACTTACTCGTGCGATCAAATCGCCAAAATAACATCTTAAACAACAAATTTATCATAAAATCTAAAAAAAATCCATAACTTTCAAAGTATCCAAATTTACAACTGTGAGTCCGAATTATGTCAAACGACTTCCATTTCTTACCAAATTTTACAGACATGTCATGAATATTATATCGAACCTGTACCGGGCTCCGAAACCAAAATACGGGCCCGATACCACAGATTTAACATATAATTAAACTTTCAAAAATCCTTTATATTTTCAGAAAATAATTTCTTTCAAAAATTCATTTCTCGGGCTTGGGACCTCGGAATTCGATTTCGGGAATACGCCCAAGTCCCATAATTTCCTACGGACCTGCTGGGACCGTCAAATCACGGGTCCGGGTCCTTTTACCAAAAATGTTGACCAAAGTCAACTTAATTCAAATTTCAAAATCAAACTTATCATTTTTCTCAGTTTTTCACATAAAGGCTTCCCGGCTACACGCATGTCTACGCACGCAAATCGAGGTGAGATAAAAATGAGGTTTTCATGACCTCGAAACCTGAAATTGACCGGAAATACACGGGATTAACTTTTGGGTCATCATAATCTCCACCTCTAAAACAAACGTTCGTCCTTGAACGGACATAGAAAGGTACCTGAATTGGAGAAAAGATGGGGATATCGGCTCCGCATATCAGACTCGGCTTCAAGGTAGCTGCCTCGACAGGCTGACCTCTCCATTGAACACGGACCGAAGGATAACTCTTCGATCTCAACTGTCGAACCTGCCGATCTAATATGGCTACCGGCTCTTCCTCATAAGTCAAATCCTTGTCCCAATGGACACTGCTGAAGTCTAGCACATGAGAGGGATCGACAAGATACTTCCGAAACATAGATACATGAAACACCGGATGCACGGATGATAAACTCGGTGGCAAAGCAAGCATGTAGGCCACCTCTCCTACTTTATCAAGAATCTTAAAGGGAACAATGTACCTAGGGCTCAACTTGCCCTTCTTTCCGAACCTCATCTTGCCCTTCATGGGCGACACCCGAAGCAATACCCGGTCTCCTACCATGAATGCCAAATCACGAACTCTGCGGTCTGCATAACTCTTCTTCCTAGACTGAGGTGTACAAAGTCTATCCTGAATGATCTTCACCTTATCCAAGGCATCCTGTACTAACTCCGTACCCAACAACCGAGCCTCTCCCCACTCAAACCACCCAACCGGCGACCGACACCGCCTACCATACAATGCCTCATAAGGAGCCATATGAATGCTCGATTGATAGCTGTTATTGTAGGCAAACTCTACTAAAGGCAAAAACTGGTCCCATGAACCTCCAAAGTCAATGACACATGCTCACAACATATCCTAAGATCTGAATAGTACGCTCGGACTGTCCGTCCGTCTGAGAATGAAACGATGTGCTCAACTCAACCCGTGTGCCCAACTCACGCTGAAATACTCTCCAGAAATGGGAGGTAAACTGAGTACCTCTGTCAGAAATAATGGACACGGGCACACCATGCAGGCGAACAATCTCCCTGATGTAGATCTCTGCCAATCTCTCCGAAGAGTATGAAACTGATACAGGGATGAAATGTGCTGACTTGGTCAGCCTATCCACAATGAGCCATACCGCATCGAACTTCCTCTGAGTCCGTGGGAGTCCAACTACGAAATCCATGGTGATACGCTCCCACTTCCACTCGGAAATCTCAATCTGCTGCATCAAACCATCGGGTCTCTGGTGCTCGTACTTAACCTGCTGATAGTTCAAGCATCGTGCTACATATGCCACAATATCTTTCTTCATCCTCCGCCACCAATAATGCTGCCACAAATCCTGGTACATTTTTGCGACGCCCAGATAAATAGAATACTGGGAACTATGAGCCTCCTGCAATATCAACTCACGAATTCCATCAACATCAGGCACACAAATACGACCCTGCATCCTCAAGACTCCGTCATCATCAACTGAAACCTGCTTGGCACCTCCGTGCCGAACCGTATCCCTAAGGACACATAAATGACGATCATCATACTGCCGGTCTCGAATGCGATCAAACAATGAAGAACGAGCCATAGTATAAGCTAAAACATTGCCAGTCTCAGAAATATCCAATCTTATGAACCGATTAGCTAAATCCTGAACATCTAAAGCAAGCAGTCGCTCCCCGACCGGAATATAAGCAAGACAACCCATGCTGACTGACTTCCGGCTCAAAGCATCGACTACCACATTGGCCTTTCCCTGGATGATATAAGATGGTAATGTCGTCGTCTTTCAACAACTCTAACCATCTTCTCTGCCTCATATTCAAATTTTTTTGCTTGAACAGATATTGCAAACTCTTATGATCTATGAACACTTCACATGACACACCATACAGATAATGCCTCCAAATCTTTACGTGGACAATGGCTGCTAACTCTAGATCATGAACCGGATAGTTCTTCTCATAAACCTTCAATTGACGTGATGCATAAGCTATAACCTTTCCATCCTGCATCAACACTGCACCAAGTTCAACCCGTGAAACATCACAATATACGGTATATGGCCCTGATCCTGAGGGAAAAACCAACACCGGTGCCGTGGTCAAGGTTGTCTTGAGCTTCTGAAAGCTCGCCTCACACTCATATGACCACCTGAACTGGGCACCCTTCTGGGTCAACCTGGTCATCGAGGCTGCAATAGATGAAAAGCCCTCCACAAACCGATGATAGTAACCTGCTAAGCCCAAGAAGCTCCGAATCTCTGTAGCTGTAGTGGGTCTAGGACAATCTCTAACTGCTGAAATCTTCTTGGGGTCCACCTGAATACCCTCTTCCTATACAACATGGCCCAGAAATGAAACCGAACTCAACCAGAACTCACACTTCGAAAATTTGGCATACAACTGACTGTCCTTCAAAGTCTGGAGGACGACTCGAAGGTGATGCTCGTGCGCCTTTCGGCTGTGGGAGTAAATCAAAATATCATCAATGAAAAGAATCACGAATGAGCCCAAATAGGGCCTGAACACTCGATTCATCAAATCCATAAAAGCAGCTGGGGCATTTGTCAACCCAAATGACATCACCAAGAACTCTAATGCCCATACCGAGTGCGAAAGGCTGACTTAGGGACATCGAATGCCCTAATCCTCAACTGATGGTAGCCAGATCTCAATTCAATCTTTGAGAACACTGTGGCACCCTGAAGCTGGTCGAACAAATCATCAATCCTCGTCAAAGGATACTTATTCTTGATAGTAACCTTGTTCAATTGCCGGTAGTCAATACATATTCTCATCGTACCATCTTTCTTCTTAACAAACAACACCGGCGCACCCCAGGGGGAAACACTAGGCCTAATAAAGCATTTACCAAGCAAGTCCTGTAACTGATCTTTCAACTCCTTTAGCTCTGGCGGGGCCATACGATATGGCGGGATAGAAATGGGCTGAGTGCCCGGAGCCAAATCAATGCAAAAGTCAATATCCCTATCGGGTGGAATACCCGGCAGGTCTGCAGGAAATACCTCAGGGAACTCACGAACAATGGGTACCAACTCCATAGGAGGAACCTCGGCACTAGAATCACGAACATAGGCCAAATAGGCCAAACATCCCTTCTCGACCATGCGCCGAGCCTTCATATACGAGATAACTCTGCTGGAAGAATGACCAGGAGTCCCCCTCCACTCCGATCGAGGTACTCTCGGTAAGGCCAAAGTCACAGTATTGACATGACAGTCCAGAATAGCATGATAGGGAGACAACCAAGCCATCCCCAAAATGACATCGAAGTCCACCATATCAAGGAGTAAAAGATCTACATGGGTCTCAAGACCACCAATAACCACTATACATGAATGAGAGACTCGATCTACCACAATAGAATCACTTACCGGTGTAGATACATACACAGGAGTACTTAGGGAATCACGAGGCATAATCAGATAAGGAGCAAAATATGAGGACACGTAGGAATATGTGGACCCCGGGTCAAACAAAACTGAAGTATCCTTGCTTCAAACTAAAACCATACTTGTAATGACTGCATCGGAGTCCTCAACCTTAGGTCTGGCGGGGATAACATAGCATCGTGGCTGGGCCCCATCAATCTGAATATCCCTGGGTTGACCTACTGCGGGCTTACCTCTACCTCTAATAGCCGGTCCTCCACCTCTAACTGTCTGGCCTCCACCTCTAGCACCTCGACCTTCACCCCTAGCTGGCTGAGTGGGTGGTGGAGAACCTGGTGCGGGAATCATAGCACGGGAACCCTGATGCTGAGAACCACTCGAAGCTCGGAGGCAAAACCTTGCAATGTGCCCTGGACCACCACAAGAGTAACAAGACCTCTGCTGCTGAGATTGTTGGCCATGAGACTTTCCCTGTCGACCAGAATAACCACCCTGAAATCTCTGGAGCGGCGGTGCACTGATAGGAGCTGGTGGTGCACTGCGGGATACCTGAAGTGCTGACTGGAATGGTCTAGGGGGATGACCTCTGCCCAAGGAATCCCTGCCTCCAGATGAGGCACCACTAAATCGGCCAAAATGACGAGGCCTCTTGTCAGACCCCTGACCGCTGCCCTGCAATAAGACCATCTCCACTCGCCGGGCCACATTGGCCGCCTCCTGAAATGAAATATCACTGCCAGTCTCTTTGGCCATCTGTAGTCTTATCGGCTGAGCTAGCCCCTCAATAAACCTCCTCACCCTCTCTCGGTCAGTTGGGAGTATCATGATAGCATGTCGGGCCAAAGTGATGAATCTGGTCTCATACTGTGTAACTGTCATAGATCCCTGTCGGAGACGCTCAAACTGCCTCCAGAGGTCCTCTCTCTGGGTGACTGGAAGAAACTTCTCCAAGAAAAACTCTGAGAACTGAGCCCAAGACAAAGGCGAAGATCCAGATGGTCTGGTCAAGCAATAATCCCTCCACCAAGTCTTGGCGGAACCAAAAAGGCAGAAAGTAGCAAAATCGACCCCATTGGTCTCCATGATCCCCATGTTCCGAAGAACCTTATAGCAACTGTCTAAGAAATCCTGGGGGTCCTCTGATGGTGCACCACTGAAAGTAGTAGGAAAAAACTTGGTGAACCGATCAAATCTCCATAAAGCATCAGCGGACATGGCTGCTCCGTCAACAGCCTGAGCTATAACAACTGGCTGAACTACTCCAACTGTCTGAGGTGCCGGAGTTTGGAACTAAGAAGCTAACTGCTCTGGTGTGCGGGTGGCAGGAGTCTGGGCCCCTCCCCCAGTCTGAGAGATGGCTGGTGCTATAGGAAGTAGACCTGCCTGAGCCACGCTCTCCATAAGGCCTACTAAGCGGACCAGAGCGTCCTGAAGTATTGGGGTGGCAATGAACCACTCTGGGACGTGAGCTGGTCCAACCGAAACTATCTGAGCATGAACCTCATCAGAAAACTCTACTTGAGGATCCTCCATTGGGGCTGCTGCTCTAGGTTGAGCCCTGCCCCTGCTTCGGCCTCTTTCTCGTCCTCGTCCTCGGCCTCTTGTAGGAGCTGCAACTAGAGGATCGGGCTGCTGATCGGTAGATGAGGAAGCACGTGTTCTCTCCATCTGTGAGAGAATAGAATAGAACTCAATTAACATTTAGAATTCAAATCGCACGACAAAGAAGAATAGATGTGAAGTTATTCCTAACTTTGCAGCCTCTGGGGGATAAGTACAGATGTCTCCGTACCGATCCCTTAGGATCTACCAAGCTTGTCCGTGAATTGTGAGACCTAGGCAACCTAGTGATCTGATACCAACTTGTCACGACCCGAAATTTCCCACCATCGGTACCGTGATGGCGCCTAACATTGAACCCGCTAGGCAAGCCAACGTGAATATTCAAGTCTGTTATAATCCTTTATTATTAGATGAGAATAAGTGAAATACGATCTTTTCAAAAATAAAAACATAAAATGAAAACAGGCTAAAAGTACATAACTCAATCCATTGATTTTATGAATTTTAAAAATAACCAAAACCCAGAACTTTGGAGTCACAATGTCACGGAATATCTACGATTAATATATATAAGGGTCTGAAAGAAGTAAATACATCTGTTTCTGAAATACTAAAAAAACAGAAATAGAGAAGTGGAAGGGGACGCCAAGGCCTGGGGACGCCTGCAGGACTACCTCGGTGTCTCCGGGTGGACTGAAGGAAGCCTCCTAGCTCTAATGTCCACAGGGTCCTGTACCAGGATCTGCACAACAAAAAGATGTGCAGGTGTAGTATCAGTATAACCGACCCCATGTACTGAGTAAGTGTCGAGCCTAACCTCGACGAAGTAGTGACGAGGCTAGGACACGACAAATAATACAACGTGTGCAATTTAACAATAATCGAAATAATAATAACTGCAAAATAATTAGTTAAGTACAAGGGAAAAAGGGGAACATGCTAGGGAAAAAGAGATAACAAATCACAGACATAACGGAATAAGGAAACATTTTAAATATCAAAGTAACAACCGAAAATAACAACACAGAGTAAAAAGTGCACGGCATCACCCTTCGTGCTTTTACTCTCATCCTCACCAAAACAGGTGCAAGGCATCACCCTTCGTGCTTTTACTCTCATCCTCACAATAAATTAATAAAAATGGCACGACATCACCCTTCATGCTTTTAATATCATATCATGGAACGACATCACCCTTCGTGCTTTTACACTCTCATCCTCACAATAAATTAATAAAAATGGCACGACATCACCCTTCATGCTTTTAATATCATATCATGGAACGACATCACCCTTCGTGCTTTTACACTCTCATCCTCACAATAAACAATATACGACATCACTTTTCGTGCTTTACACTCTTCCTCACCCAAACAATAGCAATAACAGAAGTTTGGCAAGGAAGAAATCAACAACATAACCACAACAATCGATCACAACATCCCGACAAGGGAACAATAGTGGAAATATTATCGCCCTGGCAAGGGACATAGCTATAACCAATCTCACTCAGGCACATAACTTTGCAAAATATTCCTCAACTTAATCAAATACTCAACAATATTCATAACCAAGAATTCCATCAAATGAACAACCACTGAAGTGAAATTCAAGCTATAACGTAGTAAATATCAATGAAAATCACGTAGTTCATAATATCCGACTCATGGGCATGCTTGACACCAACATATAGGTACTCGTCTATATTGTGAGGAGGCTTTCAGGCCTTATATGAGGGAGGCTTTCAGGACTATATTGTGATGAGCCTTTCAGGCCTTATATGAGGGAGGCTTTCAGGCCTATATTGTGAGAAGGCTTTGAGGCCTTATATGAGGGAGGTTTTCAGGCCTATATTGTGAGGAGGCTTTCAGGCCTTATATGAGGGAGGCTTTCAGGACTTATGTTGTTCTAGCGCTTGGGTTGTAGGAGCCCCTCCGGAGTCTGTACACACCCCCAGTGAGCACAGGTACCTATTGAGTGATGATTATTGCTCGCGGGGCTGATACTGAGTGATGATTATTGCTCGAGGGGCTGTTACTGAGTGATTGTAAGAATGCTTGATAAAGAAATTGTTACGAGAAATTATTATGGCCCGAGGGGCAGATTTATGAAGATTTTTACTAAGTTTTCAAACTATGATTTACTTCGTTTTCATATTGGTTTTAATGAGAGTTTTACTGGGATATACTGATATTACACTGGTTTCAAAGGATTTTTGGAAACTGATTTTTGAACTCATGTATTTGATGAATACTATCGGGTGACTTGGTGTTTTACTAGCTTTTGTGGATTTGGTGTATCTGTACTGTGTGTTTTATAATTCTCAGACTGCAATTTATTTTCATTACTACTGAGTTGGCGTACTCATAAAGACTTCCTGTGCCTCTGTGCACATATCCAGTTATTGATTGGGAGCAATAGCTGCCTTGTTCGTTAGCAGCAGTTCACGGGATTTCAAGGTAGCTGTCCAGCGTCCACAACTTCTCCATTTCCTTTACTTGATTAGTATTAGAAATTAATTCATATACATTTATTATGACATTAGCAGAGTTAGGTTTATTTCTTTTTAGATGCTCATGAATAATGCCTCCAATTCTTTGGAGGTTTGTTTAGGCTAATATGGGAACGCTAAGACTTAATTATATTATTTGATGCTATGGTTGCATGCTCATTATTGAATTGTGAACTCTTATAATTGAATAAAAGCGTAGTAATGTGATGGTTGGCTAGCCTAGTTCCACGATAGGTGCCATCACGGCCTGTTAGGATTTGGGGTCGTGACAAGTCGGTATCAAATCTCTAGGTTACATAGGACTCAACGGTCATGAGCAGGTTCAGTAGAGTCTTGCGGATCGGTACGGAGACGTATGTACTTATCTTCGAGAGGCTACAGAAATATTAGGAAAAATCTCAATTTCTTGAACTCTTTCGTGCCAATCTATTGATTCTTGAAATCTAAACTTATGTTGTTTCATTCTCTCACAGATGGTGAGGACACGAAATACCGATCAGGGTGACCAGACACCAGCTAGACCCACAAGGGTTCGAGGCCGTGGTAGAGGTAGGGGATCAGCTTAGGCAGCAGTCGGGGTAGTACCACAGGATCCCCCTATCGTTCAGGATCAGGTTCCCGCCGATGGTGCTCCAACGGGACAGGCTCAGGCACCGACAGTGCCTATTGTTATTCCAGGTCTTTAGGAGACCTTGGCTCAGATATTGATGGCATGTTCTAGTTTATCTCAGGCAGTTGTTATGTCCACTACTGCCACTACAGCTCAGGACGGGGGAGGCAATCAGACTCCAAATGCCCGGACACCTGAGTAGGCTGTACAGGGTATTCAGACACCGGGGGTAAACCCACCCCGGCCGGTTGTCCCAGTTCAGGACTATGTGGTTCCAGCTATGCCCGAGGATGAGCAGCGTAGACTGGAGAGGTTCAGCAGACTTAAGCCTCCGACTTTCAGTGGCACATAGGGCGAGGATGCCCAAGGTTTTCTTGATAAATGTCACAGGATACTATGTACTGCGGGTATTTTGGAGACCAGTGGGGTCTCGTTTGCTACATTTCAGTTTGCGGGTGCTGCTTTTACTTGGTGGGAGTCATTCGAGAAGCGTAGGCCAGTTGGTTCAGCACCACTCAATTGGCAGTAGTTCTCCACGATCGTTTTGGAGAAGTATGTTCCTCAGTCCCACATAGAGGAGCAACGCAGGCAGTTTGAGCAGTTGCGTCAAGGAGAGTTGTCAGTTACTCAGTACGAGATGAGGTTTTCCGAGTTGGCTAGACATGCTTCCGAGATTGTCCCTACTGATAGAGAAAGGATTATGAGGTTTGTAGATGGTCTTACTTATAAACTTCGGATCTTGATGACCAGAGAGAGAGTGTCTGGAGCTACAGTTGAGCAGGTTGTTGACATTGCTCGGGACATTGAGTCGGTTCGTAGGTAGGATTGTGAGGAGAGGGAGGTCAAGAGGCCTCAGGGATCAGGTAGCTTCAGTGGTGCACCTTCTAGAGGGCAGTTTCAGCACAGCAGAGGTCGTCCATTTAGACCTCCACAACTAGTTCGCCCAACTTACAGTGGTGTATCTTCGGGGCAAGGTCCTCGCAATTCTCATCAGGGACGTTCATCTTTTAGTGCCCTCCCATCTTAGAGCTCTGCCCGAGCATCTCTTATCAGGGCTCTTCTATGCACGTTTCGTCTGGTGGTCATCAGGGTGACAGAGGTTCTCGTCAGTTTTCATCTCCGGCTTCAGGTGGTTGTTATGAGTGTGGAGAGTTCAGACATGGGTGGAGGCAGTGTCCCCGTCGTCCTAGTAGTTTATCCCAGCAGAGGGTCCATCCCTCGGCTTCAGCCCCAGTCATTTCACCACCTACCCAGGCCGTTAGGGGTGGTGGTCAGGCAGCTAGAGGTCGTCCTAGAAGGGGAGGTCGAGCAGGTGGAGGCCAACAGCGCATTTATGCACTTCCAGCTAGGCCTGATGCAATGGCATCCAATGCAGTGATTACAGGTACTATTTCAGTTTTTCATAGTGATGCTTTGGCTTTATTTGACCCTGGTTCCACGTACTCTTATGTCTCATCCTATTTTTCTCATGTTTTTAATATGCCCCGTGTGTCTTTAGTTACTTTTGTTCATGTTTCGACTCCGGTGGGCGATACTATTATTGTGGACCGTGTGTATCAGTCATTTCTTATATCTATTGGGGGTCTGGAGACCCGAGTAGACTTGATGTTACTCAGTATAGTTGATTTTGATGTGATTCTAGGCATGGATTGGTTATCCCCATGTCATGTGATTCTTGATTGTCACGCTAAGACCGTTACCTTAGCTATGCCCGGAGTTCCGAGAGTTGAGTGGAGGGGGTCTATAGAGCATGTACCTAGTAGAGTGATTTCTTATTTAAAGGCTCAGCGTATGGTTGAGAAAGAGTGCGAATCTTATCTTGCTTTTGTGAGGGATGTTAGTAGTGAGACTCCGTCTGTTGATTCTAATCCTGTAGTCCATGATTTTTCGGATGTATTCCCTGCAGACCTGCCAGGCATGCCACATGACAGGGATATTGATTTTGGTATTGACTTGGTGCCCGACACTCAGCCTATCTCTATTCCCCCTTATCGCATGGCCCCAGAAGAATTGAAAGAACTGAAGGAGCAGCTTCAGGAACTCTTAGATAAGGGGTTCATTCGGCCTAGTGTGTCGCCTTGGGGTGCGCCAGTGTTGTTTGTGAAAAAGAAAGATGGTTTGATGCGCATGTGTATTGATTACAGGTAGCTGAATAAGGTTACGGTGAAGAATCGGTATCCTTTTCCTCTTATTGATGGCTTATTTGATCATCTTCAGGGAGCTAAGGTGTTCTCCAAGATTGACTTAAGGTCTGGGTATCATCAGCTGAAGATTCGGGATTCTAACATTCTGAAGACTGCTTTCAGGACCAGATATGGTCATTATGAATTTCTGGTTATGTCATTCGGGCTGAACAATACCCCAACAATGTTCATGCAATTGATGAATAGTGTGTTCCGACCTTACCTTGATTCTTTCATCATTGTGTTCATTGGCGACATTCTGGTATATTCTCGTAGACAGGAGGAGCATGCTCAACACTTGAGGATTGTGTTACAGAGGTTGATAGAGGAGAAGCTTTATGCAGAATTCTCCAAGTGTGAGTTTTGGCTTGGTTCAGTAGCTTTCTTGGGGCACGTGGTGTCTAGTGAGGGTATTCAGGTTGATCCGAAGAAGATTTAGTCGGTGCAGAGTTGGCCCAGACCGTCTTCAGCTACAGAGATTCAGAGTTTCCTCGGTTTGGCGGGTTACTACCGTCGCTTTGTAGAAAGGGTTCTCATCTATTGCTTCACCTCTGACCAGATTGACGCAGAAGGGTGTTCTATTCAGATGGTTCGATGAATATGAGGAGAGCTTTCAGAAGCTCAAGTCAGCATTGACCACAACTCCGGTATTAGTGTTTCCTACTGATTCGGGTTCTTATACGATCTATTGTGATGCTTCTAGAGTTGGTTTGGGAGCGATATTGATGCAGGACGGTAGGGTGATTGCCTATGCGTCTAGGCAGTTGAAGGTGCACGAGAAGAATTACCCAGTGCACGATCTTGAGATAGCTTCCATTGTTCATGCCTTAAAGATTTGGCGGCATTATTTATATGGAGTGTAGTGTGAGATTTACACCGATCATCGTAGCTTGCAGTATCCGCTAAGGAAGAAAGACTTGAATTTGCGACAGAGGAGATGGTTGGAGCTTCTCACGGACTATGACTTGACTATTTTGTATCATCCGTGGAAGGCCAATGTGGTGGCCGATGCCTTGAGTCGCAGAGCCGAGAGTTTGGTAAGTCTAGCTTACCTTTCAGCAGCAGAGCGACCTTTAGCCCTTGATGTTCAGGCTTTAGCAAGTCAGTTGGTGAGATTGGATTTGTCAGACCCTCTACGGGTGGTAGCTATCATGGCTTCTCGGTCTTCTTTATTTGATCATATTAAGGCAAGACAATAATGATGACCAGCACTTGTTAGTTCTCCAGGATAGGGTTCGTAGAGGTGATGCCAGAGATGTGACTATTGGTGATGATGGAGTTATGAGGATGCAGGGCCGTATTTGCGTGCCCAATGTAGATGGTATTCGGGAGTTAATATTAGAAGAGGCTCACATCTCGCGGTATTCTATTCATCCGGGTGCCGCGAAGATGTATCAGGATATGAGACAGCAGTATTGGTGGAGGCGGATGAAGAGAGACATTGTTGAGTATGTAGCACAGTGTCTCAACTACCAGCAAGTCAAGTATGAGCACCAGAGACCAGGTGGGCTACTTTAGAGGTTGGATATTCCAGAGTAGAAGTGGGAGCGGATTACCATGGACTTTGTAGTGGGGCTTCCACGGACTTCGAAGGGTTTTGATGCTATTTGGGTTATTGTGGATAGATTGACCAAGTCCGGGCATTTCATTTCTGTCAGTACTACTTATGCTTCAGAGCGGTTGGCTGGTATTTACATTAAGGAGATAGTCCGGTTGCATGGTGTTCCGGTTTCTATCATTTCTGACAGAGGTACACAGTTCACATCTCAGTTTTGGAGGGTCGTACAGAAAGGTATGGATACTGATGTAGAGTTGAGCACTGCATTTCACCCTCAGACTGACGGACAGTCGGAACGGACTATTCAAATTTTGGAGGATATGTTACGGGCTTGTGTGATTGATTTTGGTGGTTCATGGGATCAGTTTCTGCCATTAGCGGAGTTTGCATATAATAACAATTACCCGTCCAGTATTCAGATGGCCCCGTATGAAGCTTTATATGGTAGGAGGTGTAGATCTCTGATTGGTTGGTTCGAGCATGGTGAGGCTAAGTTATTGGGCACAGATTTGATTCAGGATGCGTTGGAGAAGGTGAAGTTGATTTAGGAGCGACTTCGCACGGCGCAGTCTAGGCAGAAAAGTTATGCGGACCGGAAGGTCCGGGATGTGTCATTTATGGAAGGTGATAAGGTACTGCTGAAGGTATCACCCATGAAGGGTGTTATGAGGTTCGGAAAGAGAGGAAAGTTGAGTCCACGGTTTATTGGTCCTTTTGAGGTACTTCATAAGGTTGGAGATGTGGCTTATAGACTTGCCTTGCCACCCAGCTTATCGAGTGTTCATCCGGTATTTCATGTGTCGATGCTAAGGAAATATGTTGGTGACCCATATCATGTTTTAGACTTCAACACAGTTCATCTCGAGGGTGATATGTCATATGAGGTTGAACCAGTAGCAATTTTGGCTCGTGAGGTCAGAAAGCTGAGATCTAAGGAGATAACATCAGTGAAGGTGCAGGGGAGAGGTCAACCAGTGGAGGAGGCTACTTGGGAGACCGATCAAGATATGCAAAGCAAATATCCTCACTTGTTTGAGACTCCAGGTATGTTTCAAGACCCGTTCGAGGACGAACGTTTGTTTAAGAGGGGGAGAATGTAACGACCCGGTCTGTCGTTACGTAGAACCTGCATTTTAATTACTGCTATTGCCTTGTCATAGCTTGGTTTAACTATTATTGATGTGTTAGAGTTGGTAGGCTTGAAATCGAAGTGATTATAATGAGAATTTAGCCACTCAGTCTTTAAAAAATAGCCTTGAAGTTGGAAAAGTCAACTAAGAGTTGACTTATTGGTAAATGACCCTGGAATGCGGATTTTTGGCTCGGATAGCTTCGTTAGGTGATTTGGGACTTAGGAGTGTGTTCAGAATAATTTTGTGATGTTCGGTGTAGAATTAGGCTTGAATTGGCAAAAGTTAGTTTTTGGTGATTTCCGTTCGGTAGTGGAAAATAGGCTATCAGGGTCGGAATGGAATTCCGATAGTTGGAACAGGTTCGTAATGTCATTTTGGATGTGTCTGCAAAATTTCATGTCAATCAGAGTTGTTTTGGATAGTTTCGGCATCGTTGGTGGAATTTAGAAATTTGAAAGTTCTTAGGCTTGAATCCGATGTAAATTTGGTGTTTTGATGTTAGTTTTGGTGTTTTGAGAGAGAAACTAAGTTTGAAAGATGTTATGGTATATTTTGGTAAGTTTAGTTGGGGTCCCGAGGATCTCGGGTTTGATTTCGGGTGGTTAACGGGCATTTTTGGACTTAGATGAATTGCTGGTTTTCTGGTGTCAGTGCAGCAGAAATTACTTCACCGTGATCGCGTAGTACATATTGAGAGGGGGTAGGATTTACACTCTGCGATCGCATAACTGTGCTCGCGATCGCAGAGGTCGAGCAGGTCAGGTATTGCGATCGCGTGGACTCGATCGCGATCGCGTGGACTCGATCGCGATCGCGTAGGGTCAAGGCAGGCGCGTGGGGGCGATGTCAAATGGTCTTCGTGATCGCGTGATGAGAGCTGCAATCGTGTGTGAGTGAGGTTTTGTGAATCGCGATCGCGTGGCTTATGCCACGATCGCAGTGAAGAAATCACTGGGCATTATATAATTAAACCCTCCGCGACTTAAACCCCTTTTACACCATTTTTGTACGGACAGAGAGCTTTGGGGGCGATTTTTGAAGAGGGAAATCAGTGTTCTTCATAGAGGTAAGTGTTTTGATTATTAAAACTTGTTTATGGGTGATTATAGAACATAATCTCAGCATTTAATTCATGAAAATCAGTAGAAAAAGGTGGGTTTAGGGCTTGAGATTATGGGACCTTTAGTGGTCGCTTTGAGGGGTCAAACGAACTCCAATTTTAGAATTCTTTATATGTACGGAGTCGTGAGATGACGAAGAACATTTTGGTATAAAAATTTCCGAGTTTCAGGACGCGGGTCCGGGATCCGGTTTTGATCGAATTCGGATTTTTGAGCTAAATTCGATATTTTTCAATTGGAATTTATTATTTGAGCATAATTTGATGATAAAAAATCTGAAATTGGTAGATTTGGAGCATCCGGAAGTTGATTCGAAAGGCAAATGCATTGCGAAGTAGTTTCGGGCTAGCTTGAGGTAAGTAATGTCTTTAAATCCTGTCCTGAGGGTATGAAACCCCGGGCTATGCACCCTTTCACGGGTTTTGAAATGCAAAGGTTGAAACTTTGGAGATATATTCCTTACTTAGGCGACTATTGAGTTGCGAAACGGCTTTTTTTTAAGCTTACTTCCAATAGTACTATATATACTTGATATGATTTGGGCTGTAAGCCATGTTTGGGGTCTAGTGCCGACTTGTTTACCCCTTGGGGGTTGTGTTTACTATATTTTCCTCACTGATATGTTATGATTTTATACTCAGTCTTTTCCTGTGAAATTGTTTTGACACTCTGAGTATTTTGATACTAGTTATTAAAAAATGAAACACTGTTTTGGGTCGAGAACCCGGTATATTTATGGCCTAAGGGAAAATTAAGAGTGTCTGATCGAATGAGGCTTTCAGGCCTTCTATGAGGGAGGCTTTCAGGCCTATATTGTGAGGAGGATTTCAGGCCTTATATGAGGGAGGCTTTCAGGCCTATATTGTGAGGAGGCTTTCAGGCCTTATATAAGGGAGGCTTTCAAGTCTTATGTTGTTATAGCGTTTGGGCTGTAGGAGCCCCTCGGGAGTGTGTACACGCCCCCAGTGAGCGCAGGTACCTATTGTTTGATGATTATTGCCCGCGGGGCTGTTTCTGAGTGATTGTAAGAATGCCTAATAAAGAAATTGTTACGAGAAATGATTATGGCCCGAGGGGCAGTTTTATGAAGATTTTTACTGAGTTTTCAAACTATGATTTGCTTCGTTTTCAAATTGGTTTTAATGAGAGTTTTACTGAGATATACTGATATTACACTGGTTTCAAAGGATTTCTAGAAACTGATTTTTGAACTCATGTATTTGATGAATACTATCTGGTGACTTGGTGTTTTACTGGCTTTTGTGAATTTGGGGTATCTGTACTGTGTGTTTTATAATTCTCAGACTGCGATTTATTTTCATTACTACTGAGTTGGCGTACTCATAAAGACTCCATGTGCCTCTGTGCACAGATCCAGGTACCGATTGGGAGCAGTAGTTGCCTTGTTCGTTAGCAGCAGTAGATGGGATTTCGAGGTAGCTGTCTAGCGTCCACATCTTCTCCATTTCCTTTCCTTGATTAGTATTAGAAATTTATTCATAGACATTTATTATGACATTAGAAGAGTTAGGTTTATTTCTTTTTAGATACTCATGAATAATGCCTCCAATTCTTTGGAGGTTTGTTTAGGCTAATATGGGAACGCTAAGACTTAAATCAAGACTCAATCACCGCCTTTCCTTTTGAACTCGACTCCAAATCAATCGTATCTAGACATAATTGACTCAATAACGTCAATAAACGCTAAATAATTCAATTTCAATGCTTAATTATAAGTTTCCTATCATTCTTTCCAAAAATCCAAAAAATGACCCCGAGCCTACTTGGTCAAAATAGGAGGTTCGGGCCAAAATCCGATCACCCATTCACCCACGAGCCCGAATATGTAATTAGTTTTGAAATCCGACCCCAAAACGAGGTCTAAATCCCAATAAATCAAAAGGCCCTAACTCTACACAAATCTCTAATTTTCTACCCTTAAAATCATGATTTAGGCCTAGAAATATAATGGGTGTTGATAAATATTGAAGAAAATGAGTCTAAGATTACATACCTATGAATTTATGGTGAAGTTCTCTTTCAAGAATCCCCAATTTGGAGTTTGGAAGAAGAAGTTATGAAATTTTGGTTTAATCCCGTATGTATTCTATTTTTTAAAAAATTACTAGGCGAATTTATTCATCGCGTTCGCAGGCCCTTGGCCGCGTTCGCGTAGGCTTAGTTTACTTGGCATATACGTTAGCGAGCCTCAGGCCGCGTTCGCACAGAGCTCTTAACTAACCAGCCCCCAGCCTCTTAGACTTTGTGCGTTCGCGACCCCATGGTGCGTTCCCATAGAGTCATCCCCCTACAGCTCCGTGTTCGCACCCTGAGGGATACGTTCACATAGAGTAAAACCTACCCCATCCCAGATTGTGCTATGCGTTCGCGGACCTTCCCCCGCATTCGCATAGTAAAATGACTCAGACACCAAAAACTGCTGCAACACCAGATTTTTCAAGCCTAAAATACTTCGACACCTATCCGGAACTCTCCCGAGCCCTCGGGGCTCCAAACCAAATATGCACACAATCTCAAAAATATCCTACGGACTTACTCGTGCGATCAAATCGCCAAAATAACATCTTAAACAACAAATTTATCATAAAATCTAAGAAATTTTCCATAACTTTCAAAGTATCCAAATTTACAACCGTGAGTCCGAATTACGTCAAACGACTTCCCTTTATTACCAAATTTTACAGACATGTCATGAATATTATAGCGAACCTGTACCGGGCTCCAGAACCAAAATACGGGCCCGATACTACAAATTTCACATATAATTAAACTTTCAAAAATCCTTTATATTTTCAGAAAACAATTTCTTTCAAAAATTCATTTCTCGGGCTTGGGACCTCGGAATTCAATTCCGGGCATACGCCCAAGTCCCATATTTTCTTACGGACCCTCCGGACCCGTCAAATCACGGGTCCGGGTCCTTTTACCAAAAATGTTGACCAAAGCCAACTTAATTCAAATTTCAAAATCAAACTTATCATTTTTCTCAGTTTTTCACATAAAGGCTTCCCGACTACACGCCCGGGCTGCGCACGCAAATCGAGGTGAGATAAAAATGAGGTTTTCATGACCTCAGAACCTGGAATTGACCAGAAATACACGGGATGACCTTTTGGGACATCACAAAAATAAGCGATTTTTTGGCCTTTTTATTGTGGTCCAAAATAAGTAATTTTTCCAGATTTCAATAATTAATTAAAAAAAAATTCCTACATTGTCCTTGGAGTAAATAATATTGGAGTATGTGTTACGAGTGTGCATGTGAACAGATAGTAAAGGTTAATATGGTCCATTTCAATGCTAATTAATATTAAAAGGTGAATTTCTTAATATGTGTGAAAACAACCAAAAAATCACTTATTTTGAACCGGAGGGAGTACGTACTTATTAGTAAGGGATATCCCACGGTACGCTCGGGCCAAGCTCTAATAGGTAAATTAATAGTATAATTCAAATTTAACTTTGTGTTCTAAAATTTTGAGTATAATAAGAAAATTGAATCCTAATTTTGTTAACTATATTTAGTATTTAAAACATTGTTTAAATATTGATAAAATTATTTAAAGAGTATTTTAAATGAAATAAATGCCATTTTACAAGCAAAAAAATTCAGATTTTAATCTTAAATATTGTTTTCTTCGCCCTCATCAGATAGTTCTTGAACTTTTTTTAATTTTTGAATTTTAACCCTGGAAAATATTATTTTTTAGAGAAAATAGAATACTGATAGTATTAATACTAATAAACAGTTGTCATATTACATTTTGTAGTGATGTCACTTAGGGCATTTTCAAATTCAGTTAGCTTAGTACATGCATTATCCAAAATTAATCTAACAAAGTATGTTCCACCTTTCTTCTAGGAACTGGGTTTCCACAAAATGGGGTGGAGCTACAAATTTCAAAGTTTTGTTTAGACTGGACATCTTGGAAGCTTCTTTGCCAAAACATGAGACACTTGATTTGCTTGCCTAAAGCTATGTCTGACCACCACCTGCTTCAGCTGGAGCAACAACCACCTACATTCATATATAATAGAATTGTACGCTAGATAACAATATTCAAGACATTGAAGCACGTCTGTTGAATCTGTTTATGTTTCTGTTTCTAAGAAATATGCTTGGATAGGAGTAGCAGCTTGTGTAAAATTATTGAAGCCGACCGCCCAACCACCTAAGTTATTTCGGATGACTCCACCAAGTCCGCAACACTGATTGCTTGCATTAAAAGCCCCGTCTGTATAAAGCTTATACCATCCAGTAGGTGGTTTAAGCCATTTTACTTAGATGGGTTGTTTTGAGATTCAATTAGGCTCCCTGGTTATGACAAGTTTGAATTCCATGGCCTGTAGAAAAATATTAAAGAGATAGATGATAGTTAGTATAATTTTGATTATTATTGTTTCTATTTGTAACGGCCTGACTAGTCGTTGTGAGCATTTGCACTTCGCTCGATAGTTTGCGGGCATGAGTAGCTCCGTATGATGTACTATGACTTAGGTGAATCATCGGTTTTGGTTTTCAGGTTATTCGGAATTGATTTGGAAGAATGAATTTCATTGTTGAAGCTTTAAGTTGGAAGAGTTGACCAAGTTTGACTTTTTGCGAATTTGATTGGAACGGAGTTTTGATGATTCCGATCGGTCCAGATGGTAATTTTGGACTCAGGCATATGTCCGGATTTTGCATTTGGATTTTTCTAGAAGGTTTCGGCACAAATTGGTGAAAATTGGAAATTTGAAGGTTTGGAAATTTCATAAGTTTGACCGGAGTTGACTTTGAGGATATCAAATTTGGGTTGTGGTTTGGAAAATTGGGAAAGCTTCGTTATGTTCTTCGAGACTTATGTGCAAATTTTGGGTTCATTCCGGGTTGGTTTGCTATGTTTCGGCACGAGTTATGGAAGTTGAAAAGTTCAAAGTTCATCAAGTTTGAATTGAGGTGTGATTCGTTGTTTCAATATTTTTAGGTGTGATTTGAGACCTCGAGTAGGTAGGTATTACGTTACGAGACTTGTTGGCATGCTCGGACGGGGTCCCGTGGGGATCGAGCATGTTTCAGATTGATTTTGGGCTATTTTTCCTCATGTATTCATTGCTTGTGTGTTCTGGTGTCTTGTGCCTCGGCTGTTCTTCGGGATCGCGGATTTGGAGTTGCATTCGCGTAAAGGAAAAAATGGATCTGGGCTATTTCTTATTCGCGGTCGCGACTAGATTGACGTTATTATGTAGCTTTGTGAGGAATACGGTACGCGTTCACACAACGAGGTTGCGTTCGCATAGTGTTGGACGGGGAAGCTGGGAGTTTGGAATTTCTTATACACGTTCGCGTACTACTGGACGTGTTCGTGAAGCTTGTTCGCCTGTGTGCTTCGTCTTTGCATGAGTACGTTTGCGATCATGTAGTTACTGTTGGAAGGCAGTGTGGTTGTTCTTCGCGTTAGCGGAGCTTTGCTCGCGACCACATAACGTATTTTATGGGAAGTGGAATTTTCTTCTTCGCGATCGCGGTAGTATTTCCGCGATCGCACTTCATTAATTCGTCCAGTGGTTATAAAGTACTCTATTTCGGGTTTCAGCCATTTTAGCATTTTTGGAGCTATGGAGCTCGGATTGAGGCGATTCTTGAAGCAATCTTCATCATGTGGATTCGGGTAGGTGTTCTATACTCAATTTTGGTTATATTTCATGAATTTATCTTTGATTTTAGCTATTGGTTGATGCATTTAAAAGAGGAAATTAGGGAATTTTTGCCTAAAGTTTCATAATGTGAATTTCTGAGTTTTGAACATTGATTCGGAATCGGATTTGAGTGAAACTAGTATGGTTGAACTCATAACTAAATGGGTTATCGGATTTTATGATATTATTCGGGTTCCGAGGTGCGGGCATGGGTTGGAATTTTTGGATAATTTTGGGTTTTTGATTAAAGATTCGACCTTTTTGTAACGACCCGGCCGGTCATTTTGAGAGTATTAGCCCTGATCCCATGTTTAGTGTTTTTCCCGTATCCTTTTTCTGCTTATGTGACTTATCGGGAGTTTTTGTTCATGGTTTCGGAGTGTTTTGGGACACTTAGACCCTAAAATGTAAGCTTAAGTTCTAGGATTTTGACCGTAGTTAAAACTGTGTGAAGACGACTCCGGAATTGAGTTTCATCGGTTTTGCTAGCTACGTTGGGTGATTTTGGACTTAGGAGCGTGTTTGGATTGTGTTTTGGAGGTCTATAGCTGAATTATGCTTGAATTGGCGAAAGTTGAATTTTTGGGAAGTTTGATTGGAAGTGGACTTTTTGATATCGGGGTCGGATTTTGATTTCGGAAGTTGGAGCAGGTCCGTGATTTCAATTATGACTTGTGTGAAATATTTGAGGTCAATCGGGAGTGGTTTGATAGGTTTCGACATTGGTTGTTAAAGTTTGAAGTTTTAAAGTTCATTAAGTTTGAATTGGAGGGTGATTCGTATTTTTAACATTATTCGATGTGATTTGAGGGCTTGACTAAGTTTGTATGGTATTTTAGGACTGGTTGGTATGTTTGGTTGAGGTCCTGGGGGCCTCGGGTGAGTTTCGGATGCTTAACGGATCAAATTGGAAGTTGGAGAATGGATGAAGGCACCAGTTCTGGTGTAATCGCACATGTGCAAGATTGACCGCATGTGCGAGCCCGAAAAAGCGATCTAAGGGGCGCATGTGCGGTCTGGAAGGAAAAGGTTAGAGGTCGCAGGTGCGAGATTAGGACCGTAGAAGCAGAGTTGCTTCTACAGAAGAAGGATTGCAAAAGCGCAAGCGAAAATGTAACCGCAGGAGCGGCCGCGCAGGTACCGCCCATCGCTCGTAGAAGCGAAGTTTTAGACGTAAGTGAAGTCCCCACCTACGAGAGTTTTGCTGCAGGTGCGGGGCTGCAGATGCGGTGGCTCCCTCGCAGAAGCGAGATCGCAGGCAGTGAAGAGGGACTTCGAAGGGTTTTATCCCATTTTCAATTTTGGGACTTTGAGAGCTCAGATTGAGATGATAGTTCAAGAGTTTTTCAGAGAGAACTTTGGGGTAATGATTCTTGACTCATTTATGGTTATATTCCACTAATCTATTGTTTATTTCATCATTTAATTAAGGAATTTGGTTGAGAAATTTGGGGAAAATGGGAGAAGTTTGTCAACTAAGTTTTTGGGTTTTGATTGGGATTTTGATATCGGATTTGGATAATTTTTGTACGAGTGAACTCGTAAGTGAATGGGTGTCCTAACCTTGTGTGGGGGAAATCCCCTTATGATTTGTTACTATTATGATATGTGAGCGTCATTTACGTGAGGTGACGAGTGCGTACACGATCTATTTATTGTAAAACCCGATTTTTACTGAGTAGTAACATGTTTTCATCTTAATTGAGTTATACCAACATCTGTAGTTATCATGTTTAGTCTAATATCACATGTCTATGTGCTTTTACCTTCTTATTTGAACTTTGTGCAACATGCCTAGTTGATTTCCTGCTTTCCCTTGATCTTTATCAGTCTTAACTATAGAATTCTTGATGTTAACTGTTGTATTTATCGGTTTGAGCTGTGTGTTTTCTTTTAAGACTACGAGGCAGTACCTCGGGAATTCGCCATGCACATTTACTTTTGAGACTACGAGGCGGTACATCGGGAGATCTTTTTGCTTATTTACTTTGGGACTACAAGATGGTAACTCAGGAGTTCCTCTGTTGTTTTATCTTGTGTGTTGTACTGCTATTTTGCTGTGTTTTCCTTTTTGTTAAATCCCAGTCACTTATTATATTGCTACACTCTCCTACTTTATTAATTATATACCAGTGGGACCTGACTTGACCTCGTCACTACTCGACCGAGGTTAGTCTTGGCACTTACTGGGTACCGTTGTGGTGAACTTATGCTACTTTTCTGCACATGTTTTGTGTGCAGATCCAGGTGTTCCTTATCACCCACGTCATCAGTGAGCAACGATAGTTTGGAGACTTCAAGGTATATCTGCTGCGTCTGTAGACCTCGGAGTCCCCCTCTATTCTCTCCTATGTCAATTACCTTCTGTACTTCTTTTTTTAGACTCTGGTGTATAGAGATACTAGTTTCCTTTTGTAGCTTGTTGCTTATGATGTTTCGGTTTTTGGGAATGTTGTGTATTACTAGAGAGTTGGTTATTGTACATGCCGAGCGGCATTGTTACCAGTTATTTGGTTATCGGTTGCAGGTAGCTATTAAGTTTTACTTCCATTTTTTTGTTATATCCGCAATTTGTTAGACTTACCAAGTCGTAGAGACTATGTGCCGTCACGACGTTTTACGGAGGGAGTTTTGGGTTGTGAAAAGTTGGTATCAGAGCTCTAGGTTCATAGGTGTCGTGAGTCACAAGCCGGTTTATTAGAGTCTCGTGGGTCGGTACGGAGGCATCTGTACTTATCTTCAAGAGGCTATGGAACTGTTAGGAAAAATTACACTCTTTGATTTCATGTCATGCAAAAATTGTTGACTTCAAATTTCTAAACTTATGTCTTCTATTCTCTCACAGATGGTGAGGACACGTACTGGTGGATCTGATGACCAGGCACCCGCGCCCCCTGCTAGAGCCGCGATAGGACGGGGCCAGGGTAGAGGCCGAGAATGTCCACGGGGTGCAGCCAGAGCACCCATATGAGCTGCTACAGAGGATCCCTTAGTAGCTTCAGCTGGAGAGCAGGCACCTGAGGTACCTGTTGCTGCCCCACCCCTCTAGGACACTCTAGCCCAGTTTCTGAGCATGTTCATCACTTTGGCTCAGGCTAGATTGATTCCATTTGCTCCTACCACATCTCAGGCCGCGGGGGGGAGGGGGGGGAGGGAAGCACAGACTACCGCCGCCCGTACCCCAGAGTTGTTACACCCCATATTTTCGTACGTGAGAGTACGTCGTAAGTCAACTAATTTAAGCTTAGAAATGAGATGGTCGTTGAAAGTACATAAAGTAAGTTAATCATGTTAACTTGGAGGTTAAAAACATTTAAGATCATGGACTGCAAGTACCAAGAGTGTTGGAAGGTTTAGAAGCTAAACCAATTAAAGAAAATAAGTTTCGTCGAAAGTCGACACATCTGGAATGTTATAACATGAAATTTTGGAGTGAGACTAGAGTTCTTAACATAATGATCAAGTTATTTTATGAGTTATTTTAGTCTTATGATAGTCTTGTGTTACGTTTTTAAGTCAAGAAAGTTGTTGAACAAAAGTCGACAAAAGTTGTCGCAACTTACATTCATAATTTTTACTTAAGCTTTAAGTCAAATGTTACCAAGATTTTCTCCCCAATTTACTTGAAATTACGTAGTGATCCACCCACCAAAATTTAAGATTTATGAGTCTTAGTTTTAACGCATTAAATCGTTCATTGATACGACATAGGAGTAGAGAGATATTTGCAGTTTCGCGAGACTGCGCAGACATCATAAGTGACAAGTAGGTGTGTCACTAAAGCTTTTTGAGAAATACATCTCGTGTGTTATATGAGGTCTTATTGGGATATATTATATACCAGATTGAAGGTCTTGAAATATAGTTTCCAACTCTCTTAACCGTTCATTCATATGACATCTGGATAAAAATATATAAGCATCGGAAGATGGACCAATGCAAGGGTGCCAACACAAGAGCATCAAGAGTTGAATCGACTCATCACGAAACTCTTACTATTACTTTGGTCATTGTGGAACCCAAACTCATACTCCTCAACTCTCCCTAAGCAAACCTCACTTTAAGATTGTAACACTCAGAACTAGCATAATGGGATTTCACTCATCTCTCTCAAAGAAAAGACTCAAGTCCGGCTCAAAGTACTATAGGCTTGCCCCTTATGTGAGTCACCACTAATGTAAGCTTCATTCAACTCAAGATCATATAGGACTTTTGGGGGTAAATTATGAAGCCTTTTGGTTGAAGGTAGGAAATATTTGGTCAAGGTAAGTTCTATCTTCCCTTAAGCACTTCATTTGTTTCATATTCTCTTGACTTCTTGAGTCAATTAGCTCTTTCTGAGGGGTTGGAGAGACATACTGTCACACCTTTTTGTTCATTTCAATCATTTCTTTTTCTTTTCAATAATTCCACACCTTTAATCTCTTTTCTTTCCTTGATTCCCTTTATTTCTTCTACTTTGTTTTCTTTTTTTTTGGCTTTTTGATTTTTTCTTTTTTTTCTTTTTCATTGCCTTTCCTTTTCTTTCTTTTGTACCTTCTTTTTCACTTTGTTGCATTCCTCGTCTCTCCTCCAAACTTATGTTTTTGCCTTGTGCTAAGGAAAGATTGGGTGCCAAGAGAGGTTCAAAATGGGTATAGGCTTGTATCATGATTTTTGAAAGAAAAAGGTCTAAGGTTCAAAAGGGTTGACTAGGGAAATTGTCATTGGTAGGCTATGGGAATGTTCAAGTCACTATTCGGATCAAGGAGAGCATATAATCACCTCTCAAGTCAAACTTCACTTATGATTTCGCCTAGACAAACATTCAGGGCAAGTTCTAGACTAATGGCACAGGACTTGGACTTGAAATTCAAACTCTCACCAATCATGCTATGGGATTGCTAAAGAAACAAAGTCGGGGGCCCCCGACGACCTTAGTTATGCTTTGAGCAACACAATGGTCCCGAAAAACCATTTGATGATTATCGGTCAACACAAGAGTCTCAAGGTCACCACTTTCACCATCCTAAACACAACGACTTATTTTTTACCATAGGATCAAAGGCAAAAGTGCAGTGAAGCTTTGCTTGAGGCACCTCTATTCACTAGCTATTATTTACAAAAAGCAAAAAGAAAAACAGACTCAAACCCTTAAGAAAGTTGTCACACCATCCATCCTCAGGAAGAGCCACCCGGTTCACACAAATTCCACCTTTGGAAAGAATCATGGTATTAAGAAAACCAAAGGCTTATTGCACGCGAAAAACTCAAAACAAGAAGCTACAAAAATAAAATAAGAAGCTATAAAAAGGAAAAATGCGTAACATAAAATGCGTAAAGTAGAATAAATATATACAAGAGGGAAATTAATCGAATATACATAAGGGGGAATAAATATATACATTAGAAAGTAACTTTATATACAGACCAAAAAGTGCAAAAATGCGAAAAGTACTAGAATAGTGAAGTTTATGTACATACCAAAATAAAAAAGAAAGAATAATGAAAGTAGTATCTGATTTATACAGCCATCCAAATCAAACAATAGGGCTACTCCCCCAAATGAAAGCTAGCATTGTCCTCAATGCTAACTAGAAAAATAAGCTCAAAAAGTAAGGAGAAAGAGAGTAAAGAGAAACTCCCTATAGGCCCTCTTTCTGTGTGGGATCCTCATTGTGGGTCTCGGGGTTTGTGGACTATGTGGGAACCTGTGACTGGTCCCCAGAATCCTATGTCTCTGACTAGACCTGGACCTGAACCTCCTCTGTAGCCTGGGCCTGCACTGGCGGGTCTGCCAACTCTATCACAATACCATTTGTACGGGGCAACACTCTCCTATTCTTTGTTGGCCTCTCTCTCTGGCTCTAGCTCAGGATGGGCATCAGGGTTATAAATCAGCAAGTCTAATGGCAAGTGGTCCACCTTAAGCTTATCTACCTCCTTCCGCAACTCCTTCACTGACTCCTTGGATGCACGAGTCTTCTTTAGCCTCTTGGTCTCCTTTTAAAGACCCTTCAGTGCTTTCCCGTGAGAATCCACAGCTTCCAGGATCATCTTCTGGTTCTCAAGGATTTTCTTCTGGTTGACCAGAAGTTCCTTGAGAGTATCCTCAACAGACTGGGGTACCTGTGGTGGAGGGGGTGTAGCCTGGGCTGCCACAGATGAAGAAAGTACAAACGGCTTAGAAGTAGCTGCCTGCATCCAGTTGTTGATGCTGGCAAGGGACTGGCTCAGTCTGTGGGCAGTCAGAGGATATGCCCGTGATGCAGGAATGCCTGGGTCTGCTGAAGTGGAGGGATCTGGAGCAATGTCTGGGATGGCTGAATCGGGCTGAGAAGATTCACTACAACCACTGGCTCTTCAGACTGGCCAGTGAAAGCAACGAATTTACCTTTGAAATTCTTTCCCTTTGGGTTGTCATCACTCTGCAGGCTGTACCAAGAGAACGGAACTTTGGGTTTCACCTTGACATCAAACTTCCTCTTTTCAACTCTTTGGTCTTCAAAGTACATGGTCAGAAAGTTCGGGAAGGGGTAGGCTCTATCATTTTCATTCACTACCCGAGTAATAACACTTGACATAACATTCCTGACATTGATCGGGTATCCTGCCATGATAGAAGGAATCAACACAGCTCGCCTGAGAGGAATAGAATTTTCATGGAAGGTGGGGTCTATCCTGTTACACACAAATGTTTCCCACCCTTTTTCCTCAAAGTTCAGTGTTCTACGGAGAATCACCTTCCCTGCTTGCAACCAGTCAGGGGTTTCCCCTGGGATGGCCAAGTGCTCCGCTAGCCAATGACGGGCCTCATCTCCCTCATTCAACTTCTCTAAGTACTTTGTCTCATCTTCATCATCAAATTACAGATATGTGTTCAATGCAGCCCCATCAAAAGGCACAGTCAGATTTCTCACCTTGATTGCCTTGGAGTTCTTTTTCAAATAAGCCAGGTTTGTGCAAAACTCCTTGACAAAGTGTTCATTGGCATCCGGCAAAAAGCAAGTGAAGTATACCATCCCTTTCTCTCCCTCAACTGTCTTCGCACATTGGGGTTGAGTGGCAAAAGATCCTTAGTGATGAATTTATGCTCTAAGATCAAATTTCTCTCAGGCCACCATTCCCGGAATTTATGAAATGCCGGTTCACTCACAAACCGATCTTGCCATGATTCCGGTTTTCTTGTTCTTTCAACCCCCCCTACTCGGGGTTCACCTCCTGTTTGGGTCTCATCCCCTGCTTCCTCTTCTTCGGAGTACTCACCTGATAGAGATGTTGTAGGTGAGGTGGAGTATTCATGGGCACTCCCTGCAGCTGAGTCATCAGACGACTCAGAATGGGCGGATGCTTGGGCAGGAGGAGAGTCAGAGGGATCATTGGTCAACTTAAACCTCTCCGAAAAGTCTGGGTAGTGCTCTGGTATGGATTCTGAAGACTCTCCTCCGGAGGGTACATACTCACTTCCCGATTGAAAAGCATCTCTATCCATGGCCCGGATTGCTTTTCTTGTCTCTTTCATAGATTTTCGGACTTTGGGGGCAAGTTTGATTGTCCCTTGGCTTTCCCCCCGGGAAGACTCTCCCTTGCCACTTGGTTTTCGACCACCTCCTCTTGATTGGACCATAATCTGTAAGTCGGATTCATTTAAAGATTGTTAGTATCCAGCAATGCATAGATTGGAGAACAAAGAAGAATCAGATACAGAGAACTGAGTTGCAAAAGCTGGGACCGCGGACCGCACAAAAAGGGCCGCGGTGCGCGTTGAGGTGGGATCAGACTACCAACCTCTCTGAAGCAGGACACCGCGAACCGCGTAAAAGCGACTGCGGTCCGCACTCAGCATCGCGGACCGCACAAAGACGACCGCGGTCCACAGAGAAGTGGGGTTCAGACTACCCTCTTCTCTGAAGTTAAGCACCGCCGACCGCATAAAAATGACTCGCGGTCCGCACTAGGCCACCGCAGACCGCACAAAAGGCACCGCGATCCGTGGTCATCAAATGAGACTTGTAACCTTTAAAGCACTGCGGTCCCCATAAAAGCACCGCGGACCGCACTCATTGCAAAACTAGGGTTCCAATTTTTACTATTAGTACAAGTTCAAATGAACATATTGTTGAAACCCTAGGTTTTTAATCAGTGAAATTAACTACAAAGGGTCTAAATTGAGCATTATGAACAAACCCTAACATGGTTAATGGCTTAAAGAAGGAAAAGGGAGAAAAAGAGAAGAAAATCTACCAAATAAACAAGGAAATCATAAAATTAAGAAGTTATGGAATCAAAATTACACTTACTAGATGTGGGATGAAGATTAGATGAATGAACTGAACACTTGAAAGTATGAAGATTGATGCACAGGTAAAATTTCACTGTGGAGAGTCAAAGTGCGTAAAGTGTAAAATGAAGCCCTGAGACCCTATTTATAGAGTTGGGCATGGGACCCAATGTACCTACCCACCGCGGACCGCGTAAAATCGACCGCGGTTCGCGGTCCTTCAGCTTACTGGGCAACTTGGTGTTTGGCCACCGCAGTCCGCGGAAAAGGGTACCGCAGTCGCGGTGGAAACTTCAGAGACTGTCTTTTTAGACACGAAAGCTCCGCAGACCGCATAGAATCGACCGCGGTCCGCACTGCAAACTTCAGAGAGCTGGAATTTCTACACTTAGCTTTTTGCCTTGCATCAAGATAATCCTACAACATCCCAACAGCAGTTACTCCAAAAATGAGTCATATACTACCAATAAAATCAAAGAAAAACAAAAATAAAGACACATGGGTTGCCTCCCAAGAAGCGCCTGATTTAACATCGTGGCACGACGCATGTTACCATGTTCACTTGAGATGGAGAAGTGCCACCAGATGGTTGTCATCAATTTTGCCCAGGTAGTGCTTGACCCTGTGCCCATTAACTCTGAAAATCTCCCCACTTTTGTTCTTTAGATCAAGTGCACCAAATGGAGTCACAAACACAACTTCAAAAGGTCCGCTCCATTTTGACTTAAGCTTTCCCGGAAATAGACGTAACCGAGAGTTGAACAAGAGAACCAAGTCACCTACTTTGAACTCCTTGCCACGAGCATACTTATCATGAAGGTACTTCATTTTGTCCTTGTACAAGGACGAACTGGAGTAGGTATGGAATCTGAATTCGTCAAGTTCATTAAGCTGCTCCACACGAAGATTGGCTGCTACATCCCATTCAAGATTCAACTTTCTCAAGGCCCACATAGCCTTGTGCTCTAACTCAACCGGTAGATGGAAAGCTTTTCCAAACACCAATCGGTATGAAGACATACCGATCGGGGTCTTGTAGGCAGTCCTATAAGCCCATAGAGCGTCATCCAACTTCTTTGACCAATCTGTCCTATTTGCATTGACCGTTCTTTGACAATATACTCTTTATTTCCCTGGTTAAGACTTCAACTTGGCCACTCGCCTGGGGATTATAGGGAGTGGAAACTTTGTGGTTGACATCATACTTTGCAAGCAAAGTGTCAAAAGCTTTATTACAAAAATATGACCCCACATCACTAATGATTGCACGAGGCGTGCCAAACCTTGTAAAAATGCTCTTCTTGAGAAATGCAATAACACTCCGAGCTTCATTGTTGGGCAGAGCCACTGCTTCAACCCATTTGGACACATAATCCACCGCCATGAGAATGTATGTGTTCCCACAAGAGGTAACAAACGGGCCCATGAAATCGATACCCCATACATAAAAAATATCCACTTCGAGAATAGTATTGAGAGACATCTCATCTTTCTTTGAAATTCCCCCGGCCCTCTGACATTCATCACATCTCTTGACCAAGTCATCGGCATCTTTGTACAATGTAGGCCAAAAGAAACCACAGCTCAACACCTTTGAAGCATTCCTTGCCCCTCCATGATGACCACCATAAGGTGAGGAGTGACAAGACTCAAGAATCAACCTTTGTTCTTCTTCCGGTACACATCGCTGGATGACCTTGTCAGTGCAAATCTTGAATAAGTATGGTTCATCCCAATAGAAATCCATGTTATCCCTCTTAAGCTTCTTCCTTTGGTTAGAAGAGGGCTCAAAAGGAACAACACCAGTGACAAGATAGTTGGCAATGTCCGCGAACCATGGCATTTGTTGCATTGACATAGAAAGAAGTTGTTCATCAGGGAAACTGTCATTAATTTCAAGCTCATCACAAGGTCGACCTTGTTCCTCTAATCGAGAGAGATGGTCGGCCACTTGGTTTTCACTTCCTTTTCGATCAACAATCTCCAATTCAAACTCTTGAAGTAACAACACCCACCACATGAGTCTCGCTTTGGAGTCCTTTTTGGTCATGAGATACCGGAGTTCCGCATGGTCAGTGTGAACTATGACCTTGGCACCCATGAGATAAGGACGGAATTTCTCCATCGCAAAGACTATTTCCAATAACTCTTTCTCAGTGACAGTGTAATTCATTTGGGCCGAGTTCATAGTTTTGCTAGCATAATAGATAGGGTGAAAGATTTTGTTCACCCTCTGGCCCAACACCGCCCCCACAGCCACATCACTAGATTCGCACAAATGCTAAAAAGGAGAGCTCCAATCGGGCACAGTGATAATAGGAGTTGTTGTGAGCTTGTGCTTCAACAATTCAAAAGCACTCATGTAATTCTCATCAAAATGAAATTTGGCATCTTTCTCTAATAATTTGCACAAAGGATTGACCACCTTAGAGAAGTCCTTAATGAAACGCCGATAGAACCCGGCGTTCCCAAGGAAGCTCCGGACTCCCTTAACCGAAGTTGGAGGTGGAAACTTAGAAATCACTTCAATACTATTCCTCGAGATTTTGTGACCCAACACTATTCCTTCTTCCACCATAAAGTGGCACTTTTACCAGTTTAGCACTAGGTTGGTCTCTTCACATCGAGCGAGGACTTTGTCAAGATTGCTCAAACACTCATCGAAGGAATCCCCAACTACACTGAATTCATCCATAAACACCTCGAGGAAGTCTTCAACCATATCTGTAAAGATCGCCATCATGCACCGCTGAAAAGTGGCGGGTGCATTGCAAAGACCGAAAGACATTCGGGAGAAGGCAAAAGTACCATAAGGACATGTGAAAGTGGTCTTCTCTTGATCCTCCGGGGCAATCAAAATCTGATTATAACCTGAATACCCATCCAGAAAGCAGTAGAAAGCCCGACCCGCAAGCCTATCTAACATTTGATCCAAGAAGGGCAAAGGGAAATGGTCCTTGCGGGTCACTTTGTTGAGCTTGCGGTAATCCATATTGTTGATACCCAATTTTTCCCCATATTATTTTAAATTTTGCATATATACCTTCAAAATCACTTTTTATAATAACTGGTATTTTTTCCATAATATTTTTTAGATTTTAATTAATTTCTTTTCTAATTTATTCAGTACTTTATATTCATAAATTATATTATAAATAACTTCAAAATATTTCCTAGCTCAATATATCATTTTTAATCCTATTATCTGATTAATTCACAAATTAGCCAATTTTGGCATTGTTTGGCCATAATTACAATAATATTTGTAATTATAGCCTAATTGTACATTTTATACCATTTTAATTCAATAATTAGTCATTTTATATTTTTTTAATATTAGTAATTACCTTAATTTCACTTATTTAGCATTAATTGCATTTTATGTAATTATTAGTTAT
>MDKH01231101.1:0-104102 GCA_005239495.1 Nicotiana undulata
TACTAAGTTGGCGTACTCATAAAGACTCCCTGTGCCTCTGTGCACAGATCCAGGTACGAGCTCACAGCGGTAGCTGACGCAGGTTCGTTAGCAGCAGTCACGGAATTTCGAGGTAGTTGTTCAGCGTCCACAACTTCTCCATTTCCCTTCCTTACTTAGTTTAGCATTTGATTGAGAGACATATGTTATAGTTTTAGCAGAGTTAGATTTATTTATTCTTAGATGCTCGTGACTATTGACTCTAGTTCATGGGAGGTTGTTTAGAATATTATGGGGACGCTGAGACTTAATTATATCATTTATGCTATGGTTGCTTGCTTATTATTTATTTGTGAACTATTTTAATTGAACAAAAGCGTAGCAATATGATGGTTGGCTAGCCTAGTTCCACGATAGGCGTCATCATGGCCTGTTATGATTTGGGGTCCTGACAGTACAATTCTTTTTGTTCCCTTGATTCTTCTCTCCTAATTATCTTCGTGATTCGAGGGATGAAGCAGCGTATTTCTCGAACGTAGGATGATGCGGGCTTCATGGATTTATTTGATATCCATGAAGTATGTTGTGGAACTTCTTGAATTATTTGATTATCAAGAATTTTCTGACCACTTCTTGATCTCTTTGTGAATATCTTGTGAGTTTATGGGATTTTCGAGATGATCTACATTTTTTGAGATGCCTCTTCAAAGAGAATATGTGACCCTTTTTATAGGTATGCGTTAGGGTTTAAGGTAGAGTAACCTTCAAGAAACTCTTATAGACTAAGTCTATTCGGTTTACTTGGTGGCTACTCCACCCAAACCTTAATTCATGCTTATAAATAAGGCTAAATATGTCCTTCAAAGAGGATCTCAACAATTCCATAAACTCTCGGAATATGCACAAAGAGATCAAATCTCCAGAATTCCATGAAACTCTTGGAATGTTCATTAAGAGATAACATGTCAAATATGTCTTGTTTAAAGTCCTACATTCGAGAAATACGCCGCTAAGGCCCTCGAATCACGTAAAGTAAATCGGAGGGTAGAATCAAGGGATGAACAGAGTTGTAACCTACAATGTTTAAAATTTCATTGATAAACTTTGTAGGTTACAACTCTGTTGAAAGAATGCTAGATGCACCTGACTCAGATCATGCACGATTAGTGCAAAAATGTAGCGTGAGTACATAAACAACATGTACCCAGTAATTATCTAGTTAACATCGGATAAGTAGTGGCGAGGGGACGACATCGACACTTACTATGGGACAACAATTAAAATACATAAATTCTAAATAGACATAGAATGCGTGAATAATAATAATAACACAATAGCAAGCAATAAATAAATGATTCTTTAACTGATAATAAATTTAAAAAGCTACAATTGACACGTACTAACTTCAACAAATTTTGAGATTAATAAATAAATTATAACCTCCCAAGTCAAAAATATAATATCAAGTGTAATCAGGATCCGAGCATTATCATGCATGATTTATACCGAGGTCATACAGCCTGATTTATAATAATATGTACCGTAACGACCCGACCGGTCGTTTTGCGCTCTAGCGTGCCGTTTGGTGGTTTGACTCCATGGGTAGCTTCACTTCAGATATTAGGACTTGTACGTGTGGTCGGAATTGAATTTTGCAAAGTTCGGAGTTCATTTGGAAAAAGAATTCTCATTTTATAAGATTTAAGTTGGAATAGTTGACTAAGGTTTAACTTTTGAGCAAATGACCTCGGAATCGGGATTTGAAAGTCCCAATAGGTTCGTACGATGATTTCTAATTTGGTCGTATGTTCGTATCGAGTATCGGGTGGCCCGGGAGTATTTCAGTGCTTAATACGGAAAGCTAGCATTTTGGAAAATTTTCATACATTTGGGTTGGATTGTATTTTAATATTATCAAAGTCTGTTTGGGATTCCAGGAGTGGGAATAGCTCTGTATAGTTATTCTGGTCTAAGGAGCGCATTTGGATGTGGATTTGGAGGTTCTTAGGTCAATTCATCGTCATTTGGCGAAAGTTGGAAATTTGAAAGTTTTTGGAAAGTTTGACCGGGAGTGGACATTTTGATACTGGGTTCACATTCTGATTTCGGAAGTTGGAGAAGGTCTGAAATGTCCAATGTGACTTGTGTGCAAAATTTGAGGTCTATCAAGCGTGATTGGATAAGTTTCGGCATCGAATGTAGAAGTTTGAAGTTCTAAAGTTCATTAAACTTGAATTGGGGGTGCGATTCATGGTTTCGATGTTGTTTGGTGTGATTTGACGCATCGAGTAGGTTTGTGTTATGTATTAGGACTGGTTGTTGTGATCGAATAGGGTCCCGAGGGCCTCGGGTGTGTATTGGGCTGGTTTCAGACCAATTTTGGTTGTTTTGGCTACTGTTGTTGCTGGTTCTGGTTTTTTCCAAAGCGGAGGAGGGGTTAGAACGGCCTACGCGAATGTAATAGGGTTGTTGCAAACGCGTAGAAGAAAGAGGGAGCGGGGTCTGGAGCAGTTTGGCCTTCGCAAACACGGCCCGTGGATCGCGAACGCGAAGGGTGGTGGTCACAAGGTGACGCGAACACGAATAAGGAAGTAGCTAGAAATACTGGTTTTAAAACGAGGTTTGGGTTCATTTCACCTATTTTACCGCATGGCTTGGGCGATTTTTGGAGCTCTTCCAGGGGGTATTTTCATCATCTAATGCAACATAACTGATTCCCACCTATTAGAACATAAATATGTGGTTTACATATGGATTTAAATGTGGAAATTAGTAGAAATCTAGGATTTGAAGAAAAATCGACAAATTGGTATTTTTGAATTTTGACCATGAAATTGGATACGAGCTTGGGAATAAATCATAAATTTAAGTTCATAATGTTATAGGTAATGTTTATCTTCAAAAAGTTTCGGAATCCGGGCACGTGGGCCCGAAGATGAATTTATCGACCTTTCGAGTGGAGTTGGAAATTATTATAAATTGGATTATAATGAGTATTAGAGTATATATTTATGGAATTGCACATTGATTGACTAGTTTTGGAGCTATGGGCATCGGTTTGAATTGTTGGAAGGGCTTTGGAACAGGTTAGGGAACTTCGGAGCACTGTAAGTCTCTTTTCTAACCTTGTAAGAGGGAATTAATCTCATAGGTGAATTGATTTAATATGTGATTCTATTTGTGGGGGATGCGTATGAACGAGAAGACAAGACACCGTACGTAGATACTAATTATGCTTATGTCTGGGTAGTCTAAGACGTAAATCATGTTATACTTGCGTTGTTTGCACCCTACTTGTTAATTTAATTTCTTGAATCATATTGAAACTTGATAAAGGAATTATAAAAGGTTAAACTTCATTTACTTGAGGTTTGGACGGGTCATTTGACTTTATGCTATAAATGGATTCCAGAAGAGTTGTGGCGGTTTAGATCGCGACTTAATGTTTGTATTTTCTATAGTTTGAGAATTCAGTTGTGTGGTGTGTTGGTTCTTCTGAAATGAGCTGAGTGAAAAGTTATCTAGCCAAGGAAGTATTTATTTTACTGGTAGTTCAGGAGTTAGGATGAGTTCTGGTATTCACGTATAGCAGCATAATAGGTGCGTCGAGCGGCATGGGGACAGGAAGTTGAAGGTCAAGATTTTGGTTCGGTGTTGATAGAATGTTACGAGCTCGGATGAGCAGGAGTAAATTTAGATGTTCAGAGTAAGCTGGCATTTTTTTTAGTGTCACCTTAGGATGGTGTCCTGTGGAAGAGGATTGGTGTATTGACTTGCGAATTTTTGCTATGCTTTACAGAATTAGAACGATTAGTGGTATGGATGTGCAAACTTTGCTACCTAAGCGGAAGGTTGTGGGAGCATACCCCACGAAGAGATTTTTATAAGCGTGGCATGTCAGTCACTTGATTGTTAAAGATTGAAACCAAGTATAGAGGTTATGGTATTATCACAAATACGAGAGTTTATGCTTGAGAGGCATTCTATTCCTTCGGTTGTGGACCGTGTGAGTTTGTTCTAGATTTGACGATTGTTCTTATGTGTCATGGAAAAGGGTTATTGTGAATCCTTGAAAGATTATTAGCCTATTACGGTTTGATCAGAATCGGCTTAAGGTTCGTTGATGGGTCTAAATGTGGATGTGTTCCCTACACCAAGCCAAATGTGTTTATTCAGCATATCATTTCTTACGGAGGAGTATTTGGCATCGGATGTGGTTTTGGTCGTCATTTATTTCATGTAATACTCTATTTTGACATGTGCTGAGGTCCTGCTTAGTGGTGGTGTTATGTGAGCAGGATGGATCTGGAGATGTAGATCATATAACGCACCTTAGTTGTGCTTGAGTTTCGTAGCTTATGGCCCTACCCGTCTCCCCAATATTTGAATTATGCACTTGGCATGCTTGTGGTTGATATTCAGACATTTCACAAGTATAAGTAGTATCGCTTGACGTTTGTTTTCTTTTGATTGTCAAGAGGGGATCGAGTCGCATGTTGTCACGGGTATATCGTTTGGACCGGATGGCACGCCGCCACAGGGTATGTTGTGTGGATCGGGTTTCACTCCGCAAAAGTATCACATTGGATCGGGTTGCACGCCGCAACAGTGGGATGTTAAGAACGATTCTTTTTATTTATTTTATGTGTCCTATTTCTTGCCTCTAAACAAGGCTCATAGTATTTGATGGCCATTTTATTCATCACGCGGGCTGCATAGTTCTTTTTCGGATTCTGTTCTTCCTTATGCGTCATATTCCAGTTGTAGATAGTGGGGGCATTGATGGCGTCATATGAAATCTTAGATAATGTTGTGGTGTCTTTTTGCCGGAGTAGCTTGCACAGGGTGAGACGAGATTTTTGGACGTGGGACAAGTGCGATAGGATTTATATAAGGCATATTAAAGGGAAAATATCATTATTTAGTTCAGAATGAGGTAATAGTTCTTGTCAGGAGGAGAAACTCAATGATGTGTTGATTCGGCAAGTGGTTATGAATTTCTATACATCTCTTCCGTCGTGGCAATATTGCAAGAGTTGGAACATGACTTACATGCATCATGAGGTGTGTTTGTGCATCAGATTCATGGGATTTCGGTTATTGTTGTTAGAGGATGTTATTATGTTCATGTGGATTATGCGATGCAAGGTGTGAATTAAGTAAAGGTATACAATCATGTTTCTGTACAGTGTGTAGTGATTGATACGGTGCTCATATGTTAGAAACAGGCCTGGTAAAGAACTTTGGATGTTGGGATTTGGCATTCAGGCTTATTTGACTATAAGGGAGGATCTACAGACTGGCTCGAGCTAATGTGCTCAACTGGGTTGTGGTGGCACGGTAGGTGCACGAGGTGTTGAACAGTGATTTCGGAAAACTCTGGAGCAGTTCTTAGAACGTTCAAGGACGAACGTATGTTTAAGTGGGGGAGAATGTAACGACCCGACCGGTCATTTTGAGCTATAGCGTGTCGTTTGGTAGTTTGAGGCCTTGGGTAGCTTCATTTCAGGTATTATGACATGTACATGTGTTCAGAATTGAATTTCGAAATGTTCGGAGTTGATTTGAAAAGAAAATTCTCATTTCGGAAGATTTAAGTTGGAAGAGTTTACTAAGGTTTTATTATTGAGTAAATGACCTCGGGATTGGGATTTGAAAGTCCCGATAGGTGTGTATGATGATTTCTGACTTGGGCGTATGTTTGTGTCGAATATCGGGTGGCCCGAAAGTATATCGGTGCTTATTATGGAAAGCTAGCACTTTGGAAGAATTTCATAATTTTGGGTTGAAGTGTATTTTAGTATTATCGATGTCTTTTTGGGATTCTGATGTTGGGAATAGCTCTGTATGGTGATTTTGGTCTCAAGAGTGCGTCCACATGTGGATTTGGAGGCCTGTAGGTCATTTCGGGGTCATTTGGCGAAAGTTGGAAATTTGAAGGTTTTTGGGAAGCTTGACCGAGAGTGGTCTTTTTGATATCACGTTCGAATTCCAATTCTGGAAGATGGAGTAGGTCCCTAATCTCAAATTTAACTTGTGTGCAAAACTTAAGGTCAATCGGACGTAATTGGATAGGATCCGGCATCGAATGTAGAAATTTGAAGTTTTAAAGTTCATTAAGCTTGAATTGGGGGTGTGATTCATGGTTTCGATGTTGTTTGGTGTGAATTTAGGTCTCGAGAAGGTTTGCGTTATGTATTGGGACTAATTGATGTGATCGGATAGGGTCACGGGGGCCTCGAGTGTGTTTCGGGGTGGTTTTGGACCAATTCTGATTGTTTTGGCTATTACTGTTGCGGGTTCTAATTTTGTCCTTCGCGGAGGCAAAGGGAGTCATGCGTTTGCGAAGAAGGATTTCGGGCTGCTGCTTTTTGTTCATCGCAAACGCGACACAGGGGTTGCGAACGCGGAAGAGGGGCTGGAACAACCTACGCGAACGCAATAGGGATATTTCGAACGCGTAGAAGATGGAGGGAGCGAGGCCTGGAGCAGTTTGGCCTTCGCGAACGCGGATCGTGGACAACGAACGCGAAGGGTGGTGGTCACAGGGGTTCGCGAATGCGGCCTAGGTGACGTGAGCGCGAAGAAAGAAGTAGCTGGACAGTCTGGTTTTAAAACGGGATTTGGGTTCACTTCACTAATTTTCCCCATGACTTTGGAGATATTATAAGCTCTTTAGGGGGTATTTTCATCATCTAATGCAAGGTAAGTGATTCCCACCTATTAGAACTTAAATACCTTGTTTACATATGGATTTAAACATGGAAATTAGTAGAAATTTCGGATTTTCAAGAAAACCCTATAAATTGGTATATTTGGACTATGACCACGAAATTGGATACGAGCTTGGGAATAAATCATAATGTTATGGGTAATTTTTATCTTCGAAAATTTTCGGAATTCGGGCACGTGGGCCTGAGGGTGACTTTATCGACTTTTCGAGCGGAGTTGGAAATTATTATAAATTGGATTATAATGAGTATTAGAGTATATATATGTATATATGGAATTGTACATTGATTGACTAGTTTTGGAGCGATGGGCATCTGTTTGAATTGTGGGAAGGGATTTGGAGCCGTTTATGGAACTTCGGAGCGAGGTAAGTCTCTTTTCTAACCTTGTAAGAGGTAATTAACCCCATAGGTGAATTGATTTAGTATGGGCTTCTACTTTGTGGGGGTTGCGTACACGCGAGATGGCGAGAGTCCATACGTAGCTACTAATTATGCGTATGTCCGGGTAATCCTGGACCCAAATCATGTTATACTTATGTTGTTTGCACACTACTTGTTAATTTAATTGCTTAAGTCATATTGGAACTTGATAAAGCAATTGTAAAAGGTTAAATTTCATTTACTTGAGCTGTGGACGGGTCATTTGACTGTTACTGAGAATTTATATTTCTTTAAATATTAACCTCTTAAAAAATCTTTAATCGGTTGTTTTAATGTATTTTCTCTTCTTGTTGAGCGGGTCGAACGCCTCGCTAGTAAATAGATGCATATATGGTTCGGGCCATACGACCTCAGCATATTTCGTGCGTAATAATTCTTTGAGTCCAATTATAATTGATATTGTTTCATTGGCTTGAGACATTAATTTGTTAAATAGTGGAAATTAATTTGGGATTTAATACTAGTGCAAGAATTGTTTAGTTTTTTCTTGTTATCGAGTTTTCGGCTGTATTTATAATTCATGCTTAATTATAGTTTCAATACTTTATTGTTATCCTATAGTAAGTGTCGAAGGCGACCCCTCGTCACTATTTCTTCGAGATTAGACTAGGTAATTACTAGGTACGCATTGACTTACGTACTCATGTTTCACTTGTTGCACATTTTGTAGGCGTATAAGCGCGGCTATTTCGGGGACTTAGGTGAGCTGCATCCTATGTTACGAGTCCACAGCACATAGAGTCTCCATCATATTATATACATTCTCCTATCTAATTTGTATTCCACATAGATGTCGTATTTTATCATATTTCCTAGTAATGCTCATGCACTTATGACACCGGGTCTTAGAGGTTCCTACTGGATGTTTAGTAGGATAGTTAATGTATTTTTCATTGATTTACCCTGTAAATTATATTTTTTACTATGTAATTAATGAAAATTATGATTTTGAAAAATACTAAAATGAGTAATTAAGTTAATCATTCACTGTTGGCTAGCCTAATGCCATTGTTAAGCACCATCACGACCTTTAGTAGATTTCGGGTCGTGACATGTACACTATCAAGGGTCGAACAGCACGAACCATAGATGCATCTATTATATAATTTCCGAGGCATTCGTCCCACTCCACAAGAAGAGTGATTACTCTACGAACATTAGATTTAAAAGCTAGCACAAGACTAATACACAAGGAAGCACAATTTCTATTGACGGTCAAGTAACTCGCCAAAACTCAAAGTAAATGAAAGTCGGTATTTACGAATCCTTTATCAAGTTTCAATATAATTTAAGCACTTAACATAACAAGTAGGGTGCAAACAAGACAAGTATTTCATGATTGGATCCTAAAACTACCCCAACTTGAGCATGAGTTGTAGCTACGCACGGGTTCTCGTCACCTAGTAAGTACGTGGCCCCCTCAACTAAGCTCACAAAGTCTAGGATCAAGTAGGACTTTATAGGTTGTAATGTAGGCTAAGGGACATGTAAGATATATTTGAGAAAATAGTAACTAACCCTCCTAAGCACTTTAAAACACTACACTTCTCTACTAAGCACCTTTGTGTCATCATCAATTCAATGTCTTGCCATGAAACTATACACATTAAACCCCTTCTTCGTTAAGCACATCAACCTATAGATATTTACCAGCTCAGACAAAAAAATGAAGGTGTTATTCATTTTTTACCTTTTCTTTCACTCTCCTTAATTTTGTATTTTCGGCTAGTACCCCTTTTTTTTTATACATAAGTGCACCTTGTAGGGATTTATGTGGTTCCACCCTAAATCAACCCACTCTCTTTCTTTACTCTTCTAGCTACTTAAGTACTTTCTGGAGGTAATGGTTCACCAAGATTGATTAATAACAAAGGGGATTCGTCTTGTAATGTGGTTACCAAAGAAAATGTCTACATGGTCAAAAGGGTTGACTATGGATAATATTAACACTGATAGGCAAATAGGCTAAATGGTCAATCAAAGAAAGCTTATATCACTTCCCAAACTTACAAGACTTCAATTCGCTTTGACTCGCACACGGGGCAAGTTCTAGACTAGCAAGGATGGTACAAAGTACACCAAAATATCTCACCTTACACAGTGTATATGACTCACTCAGGATGGCTCGAACTTGACTCTCAAGCCAAAGAAACTAGCAGAGTCACACGAGAATTATTCAAAAGAGTCAAAAGATGAACCTCAGTGCTAAAAGAAGTCACATATGTTTTCAAGGCATATAATTACAAAGATCATGAAGAAAGTACTTAGTGAAAATGCTCCGCCTCTAAGCCCCGATATAAAACATGTCAACATGCATAATACTCAAGTTCTTCCCATTCCATTATTAGTTCAAAAAGAAGAAAAAAACAAAAATCTTTTTGTATTGTTCTTTGGACTTTAATCCCTCAAGAAAACTGTCTAGGAAGTCCATCGTCGGGAAAAGTCTAAATTATTTTTTGTTCTACCTACAAGAAAAAAACCGCTACCCGGTTCAAAGAGTCATCTCTTGAAAAAGAACCATGGCCATAAGAAAAACCAAGAGGGATTATTTCTACCTAATTGTTTTACAACACACATAAAATAACACTACTAAAATAGCATAGAAAATCACCCAAATAGTTTCTTCACCCCAAACTTTAAATTGTGCATTGTCCCCAATGCACACCCATAAATACAAGAGGGAAAGTGAAACTCCCTGGTAAGCCAAAGGCCGAAGCATTAACAGCTCATGGGGTAATCAGGCGTCTCTCTTACTTGGTTTTTTCTGAGGGCACCCCACATTTAGCTCCAAACATCTCTCTTGCTTGATTTCTTCCAATGTCCTTGCTTCCCATTCTCCTTGAGAAATCAAAAATAACACTACAAGTATAATACAATAATTGAAAATAAAAAAATAAAAAAATAAAAATAAGCAGTAAAGTTAGGTTGCCTCCCAACAAGCGCTTGATTTAACGTCACGCGAATCACTTTTTACCACCATCTCGAGCTTATGAATTGACACCCAAGTTTTGCTTCAACTTTTCTACTATGCTCCAAGGGTGGTGGAACAAATCTAACTGCCCCAAGATAGTAATGTAGTATTCTGCACTTCTTAGCATTTGTATGAGGTATGTAATCCTGACTTTCTGGCAAGAAGAATTCCAAAATATAGGCACCTTGTTACTCATTCCTTGACTCCTTAATTGGCTTGGATGACTCTATTTACATAGCATCATTCAAACACAATGTGGAAAAATACTTGGAGTGTGGACCAATGCGCTCAACTACATGAACATTGGAACTGTCAACATCCTCAATGCATATGACACTAGAGTCAGCTAAATATATATCATCAATGTCCTTGGTTGACTCTGATATCTCTTCTACAACATCGCCAAAATCTAGTTCGATTGATTGTTGGTGTTCTACTCTGACCTCCTCTGTTAGCACCTCAATTTATGCATCTATATATCTCCTTTTGGCTACTATCCACAATATCAACTGATTGAGCATTAAATGCTTCAACTAATTGACTCACTTGTGCCTCCAGGTTAAGAATAGTTGCCACTTTCCTTTGGATAGTATCCCCTAGCCTTTGTATATGTCGTTGTTTCTCATTACTTCGTTCCATTAGGCACTTTAACATATTTTTGATCTCCTTTAGGTCAGCTTTCCTGGGTTTTTTGTTCCTATTAACTTCACCAAAAAAGTAGAACCATCACAGCAAGGTATTAGGGGAGGATAAGAAATATAATCACAACCATGAAAGTGACTATCTTGACCACCACACATATCACACACATTCCACCCATAAGATTGAGTTGGTGCACATAACTCGCTCTCGGGAATATTTTGACAATTTTGCCACATGTGATTTCCTCCACAATATGCATAAGGAGGACTAAAAGAATAATTACCAACATCAAAACTCTCATAATTCCAAGATGCCATGTTTTTAAAATCAACAAGTAAACCAAAAATAAAAGTTCAAACTTGCAAATATCAATATGTACACCTACAACTACACCATTAGTTCCCCGTCAATGTCGCCAAAATTTCATCACGCCCAACTCTAGTCCCAAAGTGGAAAAGCAGTCGGTGCAAATATAATCCGGTCTAAAGTTCCAGAGTCGAATCCCACAGAGAACTAAAGTTTAGCTGCAACTGCTCGCTATCACTACGAAGACAATTTTAAACAATTTTCTAAATTATAAAGATTTAGATTTTATTTCTAACTATTTAACTAACAAGTACTAGAAAACAGCAAAATTATCAACTAACGAGACAAAGGGTTTGAGACAATACTAAGGAGGTTTAGAGTTATGATTTTCCCAATTGTCAGAATCTATCCTGCTAAGTCTTCTATAACTTTGCCTAAATATTCCCTATTGATCGTGAGTACTTTGGGTATTGTAGCTCTCTTTTGAGCAACTACTACAATTTAGTAGACGTATTCTCTCAAACTACGCTAGCTGACACTAATTCTCCGCTCACAACGATCGCACCAAGGTTTTGTTATCTCTAATATCGCCTTTAAACCCTCTGTATTGATCTTTCACATTCATTACGAGTGACATTGTTCAACAACTACCTAAATGCATACTCTCTCTCGAGCAGTACACACTAAATTGGCACAACCAATTGACGGTCATTCAATCAACAACAACAAACATGTAGTTGAACAAGCAGTGAAATCCTACGACTTAATTATATAAATATAAAAAGAATTCATCATACAAAAGGTTTTATCAAAATACATGATAACAGATTAGCTATTCATAATAGTATGCAAAACTACAATACTAGAACTCATAACCAATAATGGAAATAGAGGAAGAAAAAGGGAAAAACGTGAAGTTGAATCGTGCTACTTCTTGCTCCTAGCGTGCTCTTGCCTCCTAAAAGTCTTATCTCCTTCCAAAGTAGTGTCTCTCCACTAAAAATCATATTTACGGATGTATTCATAGTGATTAGTGTTTGTATGGGCGAATTTCCTTCTTCTATTTTTGGTTGGAAAATCTAGATTTTTTTTCCTCTGGTTACGGTCTAACGAAGTGAGCCTCGCTTCGCTGTCCGGTACTTTTCTGGTTTCTTTTGCTCTGGTCCCGGTCTGGGGAACTGAACATCGCTTTGCTGGCCGGGACTTTTCTCTTCAGCTCTTTTTTTCACCAATTTTTCTCTCATTTGATCCTTTTCCGCGCAAGTTTATTCCTACACGTAAGAAACACATAGTGAGAATATTTTCACTTCAAAAACCATGTGATATACCATAACTCATGTGAGAAATAATATATAAACATACTCAAAAACATGCACTTTTCATCATTTATCAGTTCCCTCTTAAAAGGTTAGCAAAGAGATTTACCTCATCCCAAAGCTCACTTTCCGGCCCACAAATTCGCTCTATGGACTCAATTTGGTGCCGAACAATCCGAAGCTAGACAAATATTATATAAACTAATCAATTTACATTCACCAGTTCATAGTTTAGCTATTAGAGTGATGACCCAACCCAAATTGGAAGATTCTTAAAATCTACCTTAGGAACGATGTGCCCAGATTCAAAAAATGTTTGAAGACAAAACCCATTTCCATGGTTAAATCCCATTTTCATTAAAACCTAGGGTTTTTTCAACTTAACCCATAATTTCTACAATTTATATGTGTCACGACCCAAACCGATGGGCCGCGACGGGCACCTGGTACCTTACTCAATCGAGTACCAACGTAACGTATCTTTCGTATTATACTATCAGAGGAAAATGGGCCAAACGATCCATCATGGGCTAACCAGAATAAACATGAGGGAATACTCAATATTGGAAGAGCCAAGCTGATATAAAAACCTGTACATGTGACATACAGGCCTATAAGGCCAAAATGAACACCCGTACACTGAACATAGTTGACAAGGCCATACTATGTTTCATATGCATGACATATGTCTACAAGCCTCTAAGAGTAGATAAATACCATAAAGGCCGGGACATGGCCCAGTCATACTAATCAATACGCGTCCAAATCATACTAACCAAATAAGCAACTCCGGAGCAAATGGAGTGCACCAACACCTTCCGCTGAGTTGATAGCCTACTTGAGGACTCTCGACCTGTCTATCGGGACCTGCGGGCATAAAACGCAGCGTCCCCAGGAAAAAGGAATGTCAGTACAAATTACGTACTGAGAATGTAAGGAATGAAAATCAATAAATAATAGACACGAGAGAAACATGGTGTAAAAGACTCAACATGTATGTCTAAATAGCTCTGTTAATTATTAATATTTACAATGCCATGCATATGCGTATAGATGTCATAACATGCATAGGTATATGCGTACTAAACATCATCCCAACATATCATCTCGGCCACTATGGACAAAATCATTAACGTATATTAGCTGATCAGGTGGTGGTGCGTATATAACGCCATAACCTATTCCCATGTCCCATATACATATATACGCATATATAACACCATCTGGTCATGAATCAATATAAATGAATGTATGAGAAGTACGTCAATAAAATCTCTCGGAATGTCATAAGACCATTATGCCTTTAATTAATATTATGAAATAAACTTTATCAACATACGTATTTTCTAATACCCATGAACAAATGATAGAATAATAGGACACATGGGGAATCAAGAACATAGACACCTCTAGTATTTCTATGAATAGAGTCATTTATGAAAGTTGTGCATTTGCTCGTATTGTTTGTATCATATGGATCATGCCAAAGGAAAAGAAAGGATAGCCTTAACATACCTGAGCCAATTCTCTTAAAAATCCCTCTAACGCACGTCTTTTTTGATAAAACATGTGATGGTGGGTCGAAATAGGAAAAAAACCGTATGATATTCGTGAGAAAAATTACACCGTACTCCCTTAGATTCGTAAATCTCACGCTTTATCGCATTATGAAGTTTCAAAAGAATTACTCTGAAGGTTTCATCCGTATGAAAATATCTTAGCAATCAAGGTGTGAAGATCTCTTATCTTTGAGGTTTCAGTTATCTTAGTAACATAAGTATCCCACATAGAAGATGTATTAAAATCTCTTATTTTTGAGATTTGTTGGGCCCACCTTTTTGTGATGACTAAGTCACAAAAATCCTCCAAATGTGCCACCTATTTTATGAATTAAGAGTCACCAAATAAGTCTTGATTTGCTGCCACGTTGGGGGTAGGCTTATTCAAAATTATCCACTCATTTTTTTAATTAATTTGTTAATCTCTCACTAATCTAATAATTAATTAATTACCCACATAATTAAGAATTATCTCAAAATACTTAAAACACTACTCACTTTTAACACACTTTATACATCTTACCATCAAGGTCAATTTTTTAGGGCACTAGACTATAAATACGGGATATTATAGCTTGGACTGTATTTTACCTCAAAATGTCAAACTTCAACGAAACTCATTTTTTTCGATTTGCTTACTCTCTTACTTTCACGAATTTACTTATCACTTGTTTTGAAATAGCATAATACTTATAATCTCAAAATAATCTCATTTTCGAACTTTAATATATGAAAATGCGGGATGTAACATCTCTTTTCCATGCTTATGGCGTACTTCCACGTATGGAAATATGGGCTGTAACATCATTCCCCCTTCTGGAACATTCTCCTCAAATGTTGACTGATGCACTTATTATTTCCATAACTTATGTCTTTTGAATACGTTAGTACTCCCTTTGCCATCTAGGCAACTGTTTTGTGAATATGTCCAAAGGCCACATCATCCCTCCCCCCCCCCCCCCCCCCCCCCCCCCCCCCCAGCATGTTTCTTACACCACGACTTGTGGTCGGAATCTGTGATGACCCAAAGGGTCATCTTATGATTTAAGATACCATTCAGGGCTTATTAGCCTTAAAAAATGAATTTTATTCACCTCAATTTGCGTGCGCAGTCCGAGCATGAATCCGAAAAGCCTTTATGTGAAATATATGAATTAACAATTTTTGTGAGTTAAAATTTGATTTTTAGTTGACTCTGGTCAACGTTTGAGTAAACGGATTCAGACCCGTGTTTCGAAGATCCCGGGAGGTCCCTAGTAAAATATGAGACTTGGGCATATGCCCGGAATCAAATTCCGAGGTCCCTAACCCGAGAAATGAATTTTTAACGAAAATTGTTAGACTGAAATTTAAAAGGGTTAAAAAAATTGATTAATGTTTGAAATCGTTGATATCAGACCTGTATTTTGGTTCTGGAGCCCGGTATAGGTTTATTATAATGTTTAAGTCATATATGTGAAATTTGGTGAGAATCAGAGTTGATTTGACGTGATTCGGACGTCCGGTTGAGAAGATAGTAATTTTGAAGTGTTCTTGAGAAATCCATGAGTTTTGATGCTAAATTTGTAGTTTTAGGTATTATTTTGATGATTTGATCGCACGAGCAAATCCATATGATATTTTTAGACTTGCGTGCATGTTTGGTTTGGAGCACCGAGGGCTCGGGTGAGTTTCAGATAGGCTACGGAGTGTTTAGAACTTAGAAAAATACAGTTGGTTTGTCTGAACCTGTTGCAGGCCTATAATCTCGCAATTGTGAGATCATTCTTCGCAAATGGGAAGTGGGCAGTTATGGAAATTGCGAGGTACTAATCGCAGTTGCGAAGAAGCCTGGGCCAGCATGTTCTCGCATTTGCGAGATTTTCTTCACAATTGCAAAGAGTGTCTAGGAAAGCTATGTTCGCAAATGCGAACTTTCATCCGCAAATGCGATGGCCCAAACTGTCGCAAATGCGACATGTTCCTCGCATTCGCGAAGGCAGCAAAAATGCGAAGGTTTCACATTTGCGATACCTATCTCGCATTTGCGAGCTTTGCAATTGCGAAGCTCTGGTCGCAAATGCGACATCTGCAACTGATAAGTTGGGACTTAGACGGGATTTTCACTCATTCTTTAATTATTTCGAACCCTAAGCCTCAAGAGGCAATTTTTCAAAGACTGAAACATCTCAAAATCATAGGTAGGTGATTCCTAACTAATTTCTTTCGATCTCTTACAACATTTTACAAGATTCAACCTAGAATCTAGAATTTTCATGGTAGAATTAGGATTGTTTGGATAGAACTTAGGAATTTCAAAATTTGGGGATTTAGACCTCGAACTGAGGTCGGTTTCCAAAACCAGTTGTATATCCGGGCTCGGGGGAGAATGGGTAAACGGATTTTGGTCCGAACCTCAAGTTTTGACAAAGCGGGCCCGAGGTCGATTTTTGTCTTTTGTTGGAAAAACTTAGGAAAACCATGATTTTGCATTAAAGTTAATTCCTTTAGCAATATATATTGAACTAATTATGATTAGATACGAGTGTGTTGGAGGTGAATTCTAAAAAAAAAGCGATAATTGAGAGTTAAGTTGGCCGTCGGATTGATGTAACTGTTTGGTCTAACTTTGACTCAAGGGATTAGGGATCTGCGACTTGATTGCTATGTGAAATTTTATGTGTGTGGCGTATAGGTGTGGTGACGAGTACCTATGCGCCGCCAAATTACTTGTTTAGCATGTTCCATTCCCCGTTCCCAATTTATTATCTTCCTGTCTTATTTTTTTCATGCCTATTGATTCTTCCATGTCTAATTGCTTGTTGTTAAATGTTGTTTCTTATTTGGAAGTACTAGTTGTTCCGCATTATCATTGTGATACACTATTGGTTTAAGCTGGTTTGTCAGCGTTTCATGGTATATTTCGGTTGGTCTCGCTGTGTAGTATTAATTGGTGAAGTTTCATGATTGAATAGTTTTCCGTTTACAATGGTTTGAAGCATAAATGTTGTGGAAGGTTTTGAGATAAATTGTGAAACACTTGTTCTTATTGTGTGACTGATTATTGTTTGGTGGGAGAGGGTTGCCCACTGCAACAAGGAGTACTAAGGGTGGACATGTGAGATCGGGTTTCACGCCGCAACCGGAGGAATAAGGGTGATATTTATTAAAGAGTAATAAGAGTGGACAGGTGGGATCGGGTTGCACGCCGCAACAGGAGTAATAAGGGAGAATGTTCACATTGTTACTGATCATATGGTGGGATCGGGATGCACGCCGCATCATTTGGTTGTTCAATTGTGTTGTTTATACTGTAATTTCATTCTGTAGTATTGAAACTTTCTTAAGGATTGGTTATAGCTAAGTGCTGGCAAGATAACTGGGTTTCGTATTTATTTACTGCAAGTTACTATTCCACTTCGTTTGGTACTTCCTTTTTGCTTTATTATAAACTGTATGCAGGTTATATTATAAAATCCCTGCTGTAGCCTCCTCACTACCTCGTCGAGGTTAGGCTCGGCACTTACCAGCACATGGGGTCGGTTGTACTGATACAGCTATCTGCACTTTCTGTGCATATTTTGGAGTTGATTGTGGCTGATCGATAGGTCGGTTGCAGATATTCATTCAGGAGACCCAAGGTAGTCCTGCAGGCATCCGCAGGCCCTGACGTCCCCTTCTATGTTCTACATTTCTGTTTTATTTTCTTTCGAGATAGATGTACTCTTCTTTTAGGCCAATATTTGTAGCTATTCATAAAACATTCGTGGATTGTGACACCAGTTCTGGGTGGTAGTAATAGTTTCAAGGTTAAACCATATTTATTTAAATTCCGCAATCGTTGTCACCTAATTTAAACTGTTTACTTATATTAAATAAATTTTAAAAGAAAACAGTTAACTAAATTCTAACATTGGCTTGCCTAGCGAGTATGATGTTAGGCGCCATAACGATCCCGACGGTTGGGAACTTGGGTCGTGACAAGTTGGTCTCAGAGCACTAGGTTGCCTAGGTCTTACAATTCATCCACAAGCTTAATAGAGTCTGAGGGATCGGTACGGAAACGTCTGTACTTATCTCTCATAGGCTATAAAGTTAGGAACAAGTTCACATTATTTTTACTCTGTCGTGCGATTCTTGTTATCCCAATACTGATTGAACTCTTCTATTCTTATTCTCTCGTAGATTGTGAGAACATGTACCTCTTCTTCCACTGACCATCAACCAGACCCTCAAGCAGCAGCAGCTTCTACAAGGGGCAGAGGCTGAGGCCATGCCAGAGGCCGAGGAAGGGGCAGGACTCAGCCCAGGGCTCAGGCAGCAACTCCGGCTGTGGAGCCCGTAAAGCTTGATGAGGGGGCTCCATCTCAGACCGTTCCGGCGAGACCAACTCAGATCCCAGAGGGGTTACCCCAGTGCTCCAGGATGCCTTGGTCCCACTAGTGGGCCTTATGGATAGTGTATCCCAGACGGGAGCATTGCCCGTAGCAGCAGCCGTATCTCAGGCTGGAGGAGGAGTCCAGACTCCTTCTACCCACACTCCAGAGCAAATTACTCCTCAGATTCAGACCCCAGCAGCCAATCCAGTTGGGGCAGTTCAGCCAGTTGCTGCAGCACCGCTCGTTGATGGGATAGTTTTGTCCTCCGATGCTTTGTGGAGACTGAACATGGTTATCAAGATTTTCCCTGTTCATTTCAGCGGTGCCATTTCAGAGGACCCCCAAGAATACCTTGATAGTTGTCATGAGGTTCTTCGGAACATGGGTATTTTGGAGATCAATGGGGTCTATTTCTCTACTTTTCAGATGACGGGTTCCGCCAAGAAATGGTGGAGGGATTACCTATTGAATAGACCAGCAGAGTCGCCATCCCTCACTTGGGATCAATTTTCACATCTCTTCTTGGAGAAGTTCTTTCCTATCACTACTAGAGATGAGCGTCGTCGTTAGTTCGAGCGTCTTCAGCAAGGTAGCATGACTATTACCCAGAATGAGACTCGCTTTGTGGATTTGGCCTGTCATTTACTCTTATGCTACCCACAGAGAGAGAGAGAGAGTTAGGAGATTTATTGAGGGTCTTGCTCAGCCTATCAGATTGTAGATGGCTAAGGAGATGGGGAGCGAGATCTCTTTCCAGGATGTGGCTAATGTTGCCTGACGAGTGGATATGGTTCTTGGATTGGGAGGTCAGGGGTCATATAAGAGACCTCGTCATTCAGGTGTGTTCAGCGGTGCCTTATCGAGAGGTAGGGGTGTTTTCAGTAAGGACCATCCTCCTAGGCCATTTCATTCAGCACTTTAGGTATCTCATAGTGCATCTGGGAGTCGTAGTTCTTATGTTCCTCCTTCTACTCAGCCAGCTTATAGTGCTCCACCGCCTTCTATCAGAGCACCTCCTCTTCAGAGTTATTATCGTGGTCAGCCAGCTCGCCAGGGTCAGTCTCAGATTTCACAACCGTAGTATCAGGATGGATGCTTTGAGTGTGGTGTCTATGGGCATATTCGGAGAGCTTGTCCAAGATTGTCGGCTAGTCAGCCTCAGTATCAGGGTTCTCGTGTTACAGTTACGGCACCAGCTTCCACACCAGCTGCCCAGCCAGCCAGGGGTAGGGGTTAGGTAACCAGAAGTAGGGGCCAGATTGTTAGAGGTGAAGGCCACTGCACTAGAGGTGGAGGTCCGCCTCTCAGAGGTCGTCCAAGAGACATTGTTCAGGGTGGTGAGAGCTCAGCCTCGATTGTATGCATTTCCGGCCAGACCTGAAGCGGAATCATCCGATGTTGTTATCACAGGTACCATTTCAGTTTGCAATAGAGATGCTTCAGTTCTATTGGATACGGGGTATACTTACTCTTGTGTGTCATCTTATTTTGCCTCATATTTGGTTGAGCCCCGCGATTCCCTAAGTGTCCCTATTTATGTGTCTACGCCCGTGGGGATGCTATAGTTACATATCGTGTGTATCATTCGTGTGTGGTCGTTATTGAGGGTCTTGAAACTATTGTGGACCTTTTACTTCTTGACATGGTTGATTTTGATGTCATATTGGGTATGGATTGGATGTCACCTTATTACGCCATCTGGGAATGCCACGCCAAGATAATGACCTTAGCTTTGCCGGGGTTGCCTCGATTAGAGTGGAGAGGGACCCCTGGTCATTTCTCCAGCAGGGTTATTTCTTATACGAAGACTTGTTGCATGGTCGAGAAGGGGTGTTTGGACTATTTGGATCATGTTCGTGATTCTAATGATGAGGTTTCTTCTATAGATTTTGTGTCTGTTGTTCGTGAGTTTCCTGAGGTGTTTCCTGTAGACCTGTCGGGGATGCCACCCGACAGAGATATTGATTTTTGCATTGATGTGGCTCCGGGCACTCAAACCATTTCTATTCCTCCATATCAAATGGCCCCACCAGAGTTGAAAGAATACAAGGAACAGTTGCAAGCTTTGCTTCATATGGGCTTCATTAGACCTAGTGTTTCGCCCTGGGGTGCACCGGTTTTGTTCGTGAAGAACAAGGATGGATTGATGAGAATATGTATAGATTACCGGCAGTTGTAAAAATTCACTATCAAGAATAAGTATCCATTGCCGAGAATTGATGATTTGTTTGATCAGCTGCAAGGTGCCAAGGTGTTTTAAAAGATCGATTTGAGATCGGGCTACCATCAGTTGAAGTTTGGGCATCCGATGTCCCTAAGACAGTCTTTCGAACGAGGTATGGGCACTATGAATTTCTGATGATGTCTTTTGGCTTGACCAATGCCCCCGCCACATCTATGGACTGGATGAATCGGGTGTTCAAGCCTTATCTGGATCCCTTTGTGATTGTGTTTATTGATGACATTCTAATATTCTCTCGCAGTGGAGAGGAGCATGAGAAGCACCTCTGGATAATGCTTCAGACATTGAGGGATAGTCAGTTGTATGACAAATTTTCAAAGTGCGAGTTCTAGTTAGATTCAATAGCTTTCTTGGGTCACGTCGTATCAGCATAGGGTTTTCAGGTAGATCCTAAGAAGATAAAAGCAGTCAAGAACTGGCCTAGACCTACTTCAGCCACGGAGATCAGGAGCTTCTTGGGTTTGGCGAGCTACTACTGTCGGTTTATGGATAAGTTTTAATTTATATCAACCCCAATTACTAAGTTGACTCAGAAGGGTGCCCCATTCAAATAGTCGGACGAGTGTAAGGCGAGTTTTTAGTAGCTCAAGACAGCCTTGACTTTAGCACCGGTGTTGGTATTACCATCAAGTTCAGGATCTTTCACAGTATATTGTGATGCCTCCCGTGTTTGGATTGGAGCGGTATTGATGCAAAAAGGTAGGGTAATTACATATGCGTCTCGACAGTTGAAGGTTCATGAGAAGAATTATCCTTTCCATGACTTAGAGTTGGCAACCATTGTTCACGCATTGAATATTTGGAGGCACTATCTCTACGGTGTGTCGTGTGAGGTGTTCACGGATCATCGCAGCCTTCAGTACTTGTTCAAGCAAAATGATCTTAATTTGAGACAGAAGAGATTGTTAGAACTACTGAAAGACTATGACGTCACTATATTGTACCTTCCGAGAAAGGCCAATGTGGTAGCCGATGCATTGAGTAGGAAGACAATGAGTATGGATGACCTGGCATTCATTCCAGTCGTTGAGAGGTTGTTAGCTTCAGATATCAAGAGTCTGGCCAATCAGTTCATGAGGTTGGATACTTTGGAGACCAACCATGTTTTAGCTTGTCAAGTCGCTCGGTCTTCCTTATTCGAGTGTATCAGAGATCTTCCGAATGATGACCCTCACTTGATGGTTCTTAGGGACACAGTTTGGTACGGTGGTGCGAAGCAGGTTACAGTTAGAGATGACAGTGTTTTGAGGATTCAAGGATAAGTGTGTGTGCCTAATGTAGATGGGCTTTGTGAGTTGATCCTTGCGGAGGCTCACAGTTCTAAGTATTCTATTCACCAGGGTGCTGCCAAGATGTACCAGGACCTACAACAGCATTATTGGTGGTGAAGGATGAAGAAGGATATTGTTGCTTATGTGGCTCGTTACTTGAATTGTCAACTGGTGAAGTATGAGCATCAGAGACCCGATGGTTTGCACCAGCAGATAGAGATTCCTGAGTGGAAGTGGGAGCGTATCACTATGGACTTCGTATTTGGACTCCCACAGACTCAGAGGAAGTTCGACGTCGTTGGGGTTTTTGTGGATAGGTAGACTAAATTAGCACATTTCATTTCGGTGGCAAGTACTTATACCTCGGACCGGTTGGCGGAGATATATATTCGGGAAATCGTTCGCCTTCATGGTGTGCCCGTGTCTATAATTTCTGATCGAGGTACGCAGTTTACCGGGCAGTTCAGCGTGAATCAGGTACACGGGTTGAGTTGAGCGGATCATTCCATCCTCAGATGGACAGACAGTCCGAGCGTGCTATTCAGATCCTGGAGGATATGCTTTGTGCCTGTGTAATTGACTTCGGATGTTCTTGGGGTCAATTCTTGCCATTAGGGGATTTTGCCTACAATAAAAGCTACCAGTCGAGCATTCAAATGGCTCCCTACGAGGCATTATATATTAGATGGTGTAGATGTCCAGTTGGGTGGTTTGAGCCGGGGGAGGCTCGATTGTTGGGTACAAACTTAGTTTAGGAGGCCTTGGACAAGGTCAAGATTATACAAGATTAACTTTGTACAGCTCAGTCCAGGCAAATACGTTATTCCGACCGTAAGTTCGTGATGTAGAATTCATGGTCTGAGAGAGGGCATTACTTCGGGTATCGCCCATGAAGGGTGTTATGAGATTTGGGAAGAAGGGCAAGTTGATCCCTAGGTATATCGGGTCATTCGAGATCCTCGAGAGAATGGGGAAGGTAGCTTATAAACTTGCATTACTTCCAGGGTTATCCTCAGTTCATCTGGTGTTCCATGTGTCTATGCTCCGGAAATATCATGGTCACCCGTCTCACGTATTAGATTTCAGCTCTGTCCAATTGGACACATATTTGACTTATGAGGAGGAGCCAGTAGCCATTCTAGACCTGCAGGTTCGTCAGTTGAGGTCAAAGAGTTACCCTTCAGTTCAAGTGCAGTGGAGAGGTCAGCTTGTTGAGGCATCTACTTGGGAGTCCGAGTCGGATATGCGAAGTTGATATCCACACTTGTTCACCAGTTCCGGTACTTTTCTATGTCCGTTCGAGAATGAACGTTTGTTTTAGAGGTGGAGATTGTGATGACCCAAAGGGTCATCTTATGATTTAAGACGCCATTATGGGCTCATTAGCCTTAAAACATTAATTTTATTCACCTCGATTTACGTGCAAAGTCCGGCTGTGAATCTGGAAAGCCTTTATGTGAAAATATATTAATTAATAATTTTTTAGAGTTAAAATTTTATTTTTAGTTGACTTTCGTCAAGGCTTTGAGTCAACAGACCCGGACCCGTGTTCCGACGGTCCTGGGCGGTCCGTAGTAAATATGGGACATGGGCGTATGCCCGGAATAAAATTCCGAGGTCCCCATCCCGAGAAATGATCTTTTAACAAAAATTGTTAGACAGAAATTTAAAGGGATTAAAGAAATGGATTAATGTTTGAACTCGTTGGTATCGGGCCCATATTTTGGTTCCGGGGCCTGGTACAGGTTTATTATAATATATGAGTCATATCTGTGAAATTTTGTGAGAATTAGAGTTGATTTAACGTGATTCAGACGTCCAGTTGAGAAGATAGTAATTTTGAAATGTTCTTGAGAAATCCATGAGTTTTGATGCTAAATCTATAGTTTTAGGTGTTATTTTGATGATTTGATCGCACGAGCAAGTCTGTGTGATATTTTTAGACTTGCGTGCATGTTTGGTTTGTAGCCCCGAGGGCTCTGGTGTGTCTGAACCTATTGCAAGCCTCTGATCTCGCAATTCCGAGATCAAGGTTTCGCAAATGCGAAGTGGGCAATTATGGTAATTGCGAGGTACTAATCGCAATTGCTAAGAAGCCTGGGCCAGCTTGTTCTCGCATTTGGGAGATTTTCTTCGCAGTTGCGAAGGCTGTCTGAGGAAAGCTATGTTCGTAAATGCAAACTTACATCCGCAATTGCGATGGACCTAATTGTCGCGAATGCGACATGCTCTTCGCATTTGCGAACACAGCACAAATGCGAAGGTTTCACATTTGCGATACCCATCTCGTATTTGCGAGCTTCACAATTGCGAAGCTCTGGTCGCAAATGCGACATCTGCAGTTGATAAGTTGGGACTTAGACGGGATTTTCACCCATTCTTCAATTATTTCTAACCTTAACCCTCAAGAGGCGATTTTTAAAAGACCGTAACTTTTCCAAATCATAGGTATGTGATTCCTAACTAATTTCTTTCAATCTCTTACAACTTTTTACAAGATTTCAACCTAGAATCTAGAATGTTTATTGTACTATTAAGGATTTTTGGGTAGAACTTAAATTTTTTGAAATTTCGGGATTTGTACCTCGAATTGAGGTCAGATTCCAAAACCAATTGAATATCCGGGCTCGGGGTAGAATGGGTAAACGGATTTTTGTCCGAACATCGAGTTTGGACCAAGCGAGCCTGGGATCGATTTTTTTCTTTTGTTGGGAAAACATAGGAAAACCATGATTTTTCATTAAAGTTAATTCCTTTAGCAATAATTGATTATATTGCACTAATTATGATTAGGTACGAGTGTGTTGAGGTTAATTCTAAAGGAAAAGCGATAAATGAGCGTTAAGTTGGCCGTCAGATGGAGGTAAGTGTTTGGTCTAACTTTGAGTCGGGGGATTAGGGATCCCCGACTTGATTGCTATGTGAAATTTCATGTTCATGGTGTATAGGTATGGTTACGAGTACCTATGCGCCGCCAAATTACATGTTTAGCATGTTCCCTTCCCTGTTCCCAATTTATTATCTTCCTGCCTTAATTGTTTCATGCCTATTGATGCTTCAATGTCTAATTGCTTCTTGTTAAATGTTGTTTCTTGTTTTGAAGTACTAGTAGTTCTGCATTATCATTGTGGTACACTATTGGTTTAAGATGGTTTGTCGATGTTTCATGGTATATTTTGGTTGGTCTTACTGTGTAGTATTAATTGGTGAAGTTTCCTGATTGAATAGTTTTTCGTTTACAATGGTTTGAGGCATGTTGTGGAAGGTTTTGAGCTAAATTGTGAAACACTTGTTCTTATTGTGTGATTGATGATTATTTGGTGGGAGAAAGTTCCGCACTGCAACAAGCAGTAATAAGGGTGGACAGTTGGGATTGGGTTTCATGCCGCAACTGGAGGAATACGGGTGATATTTGTTGAGGAGTAATAAGGGTGGACAGGTGGGACCGGGTTGCACGCCGCAACATGAGTAATAAGGGAGAATTTTCATATTGTTACTGATCATATGGTGGGATCGGGATGCACGCCGCATCATTTGGTTGTTCAATTGTGTTGTTTATACTGTAATTTCATTCTGTAGTATTGAAACTTTCTTAAGGATTGGTTATAGCTGAGTACTGGCAAGATAACTGGGTTTCGTATTTATTTACTGCAAGCTACTATTCCACTTCGTTTGGTACTTCCTTTTTGCTTTATTATAAACTGTATGCAGGTTATATTGTAAAAGCCCCACCGTAGCCTCGTCACTACCTCGTCGAGATTAGGATTGGCACTTGCCAGTACATGGGGTCGGTTGTATTGATACTGCACTCTGCACTTTCTGTGCAAATTTTGGAGCTGATTGTGGCTAATAGAGAGGTCGGATGCAGATATTCATTCAGGAGACCCAAGGTAGTTCTGCAAGCATCCGCAGGCCCTGGTGTCCCCTTCTATGTTCTACATTTCTGTTTTATTTTCTTTCGAGACAGATGTACTCTTCTTTCAGACTAACATTTATAGCTATTCATAGAACGTTTGTGGATTGTGACACCGGTTCTGGGTGGTAGTAATAGTTTCAAGGTTAAACCATATTTATTTAAATTTCGCAATTGTTTTCACCTAATTTAAGTTGTTTGCTTATATTAAATAAATTTTAAAAGAAAACGGTTAGCTAAGTTCTAACAATGGCTTGCCTAGCGAGTATGATTTTAGGCGCCGTTATGATCCCTACGGTTGGGAATTTGGGTTGTTACAGAATCTTTCCAATCTTGTAACTGTTGCTACCTTATGTCATGCAGCCTCTACCACTTTTTCCTTGTATGTGCGCCTATGCGACTCTTCCCCCCAGACTTTTCCTCCATTTTTTAGTCAATCTCTAGGCCTCACTTTGTAAACATATACAAAGCTTGACAAGATGTCCCTCTAGGCATCTATAGGTATATTTAAATTCTTCGCTCGGTATTTTGTTGAACTTACGAATATTGTTATATATTATTTCATAGATCCGTTTTTCCATCCATATGACTTTACTGCATCTAGGTAGGTCATACTATACCACAACTCTTACTTTGATTTATCGTTATTGAGGTCTGCTACCAAACTCCAGGTTACTCTCGTTGCTTGTCCTATGTGCATAAATCTAAGTCTTTTAATGCTTCTTCATCAATGTTCATCTTAAGAATGATGGTCTAATCTCATCTCATACTTTGTAACTTGTATCCATCTATTGTTGATTCGCCTTAATACCGATGACTTGACCTCTTATGTAATACTGCCTTAGGGCTCACGTCTCATCAGGGAAATCTGAAGTAATTAGACTGATCCACCTAGGGGCGATACTATACTTCCACAACCGTATTTCATAGCATCCCAATGTGATTCAGCTTATATGGGTATTTTAATCCCATACAATTCATGAAACGTTTTTTCTCTTTAAACCATTACTTAATTGAAGGCCCATACATCATCCTTTATCTATCACAATTACACAATGCTACTAGTCTTAGATTCCTTTGAGTTCAATCAGACTATACTGAGCTTTCTATATTTTTGAGAAACCATCAACTCTCTTGTTTTCTTGGGCTTAATAACGAGGACTTATCCACTTTCGTCACCTTTCTCACTCACCTTTTCTTATCCTTACTCCTGTCTTTCTAAAACCTTGTCGTTCTACCATACATTCACTTGCGACCTACACATATCCATTTATACTACTCAGAACCTTCCTTCAACTTGCTTGCACCATATATTTCCTTTTGTAATTCTGGAATATCAAGTGAGACATCACATCGTCTCTAACTCTTCTTTACTCTCTTAATTAGACCTGCCAGTGCCTAGAAATCGTAGGGTGGAAGATATGCCACTAATTACACAGCTATCATTCCTGGATACTCAATCCCAGCGCTTCTAGCCTTCTATCCAAAGTATGGACTATTCATAACCTTTTGCATTTGAGTATCTTGTACATTGTGCACCTTTACCTTACTTACTTTATAATCTCGCATCACATCTTCTATATCTTTCATGACCTCCCTTCCACATAGGTATAATTCACAACTATAACTTGAAGCTCTATTACTATACTTGCACCTCTAGTGCAAACACAATGCGGTGGGAGTTTCATACTAACTTCTAATGAGGCTGGTACTTTTCTAACTGGATTTATCGTAGAGTCGTTATAGAATATGGTTGTTGTACTATCTCTCTTGTACCTCTATTATTAAGAGTGATTCTGCAATGTTCTCAATCATGATGTCTATAATTTTCTGGGTCTAATAATCAGACTCTTGATTTACCTAGCTGATGTAACTCTTTAGTTTCCTATTTCTTCTGATAAGCCTTTATGTAGGCTTAAGATATCTTCTGATCTGCGGCTCCTGGTATTAGTTATTACATTAGCCTTTCATGGATGCTATGGAATATCTGTTATACCATCATCTAACAATTCAATCCTTTGTCTATGACCTGGATTCAATTCTTTCTTTTAGCTTATACCAGAGTCTTCTACGACTGTATGAATGTCAATATATATATATGATGCATGGATAATACTCTTAAATCTTAAGTGCGTTTATAACGTAACTTACTCTGGATCATTGATCAAATAATTTATTTCATTCCATCTCAGCTTTCTTTAAACATAAGTTATTACTTTCCATAGTCTTTCTGCCCCTTGTTATGTGCATACTTAGCTTATCTTAGTTCCCACGCATGCCAGAATTTTTATGCAACTCATATGATCTCGAATATTACTTTTGATTTTACTTTCCATTCATTAGCCACGATAGGTGCCACTTTCTTATGGAGTGCATACAATGTTGTTTTGAGACTGTTGTTACAAGTCCTTTCTCCTTCAAGTTACTATGCTTTGGTTGAAGCTTTCTTCCTTATTTCCTAAGATAATTTTTTGTTATAGTACATAGGGATACCTTCTGGCCCTAGTAAAGCTGCAAGCTTATAACATTGTATTCTCGATAGAATTTTTTATGTCTTTACTCACCTATAATTATCCTTAGTTACTTACCTACATACTCATGTGCTCGTACGATTGCTTCTAAATTGAAGTTTTGACTATCTTCCCAGTGGGATTCTCTTTTACTTTCGTAACACTCATATGGTACCTTTAACTACCCCAACTCCTATTTGAATATATCTCAAGTATTACAATGTCATAACGGTGAGGCTAAATTTACTATATTGGGTTTTACTATGTTTATCATGCACGATCTGCTGATTTGTCTGTATCCTCTTGTCTAGTCATAACTAGGTTCTTCCTGAACCAACTACTAACTACTCGTTGGCCCATTCTCACATCAATATTCCGCGTAATCTTTCTTGGGTATTTCCTTTGTCTTATCTTATTTCTCGCACTGGCTCATTATTTGTCAAAAACATCTCGGGCAGGAACCCTTACTTCCTCTCCTTGACGTTGTGTTTGAATAATGTTCTGGAATCGTAGCATATCTGTAGGATTTGAATAATTGCAATCCCATCCGTTTCTCATTTTTATCGCATTCTTTCTTTACCATTTCATAGTTACTAGAATCACTTAATTCTGACTTAATGCCACATCACTCCATATTCCCCCCTTTAAGGGAGTACTAATATTTAGAGCTACGATGATCTACCTATAGATGTTTTACCTCTTCATCTTTGGCGTCTTTTCAAATCATTGATGATCATTACTTACCTTGCAGAAATCCTTCTGTACCAAGGATAACAAATTCTTTTACCCACGAGGGTGACACCTAGTAAACCTGGCACACATAGTCCCTTAAGATTAACCTTTCTCACATTGGTTTCTTAGGAAAGCGTCTTCCTGAATGACTATTCTCTGAGTTTCTCATGAATCTTCTTCTGTTCTTCATTCTAATATTGCCGGAACGAAATATGAAATTCTCATGATGTCGACCATTATCAAATCACTCAGTCCCTAATTCTTGTTTATTTTATCTTGTTAACTAGCCCATGCTAATTTCTATTATTCCGGGGTCTAAATTTTCCTTCTGATAGTCGCATTGGAGTCACGAACTTATTTCAAGAAATGAGGATATGACTTTATAGCCTATACTTTTTTGTTGTCTCGAGGCCTATCACCTCTCATATTTTCCTTCACTTGACTATAAACTCCGTAATACTATCATCTTTTGATGTACCGTTGTCATCCATGTATCACATCTTACTAATAATGCTTCATTAGCTCTCTTCTTATTTCCCACTAACATTTATGTCTATCACTTTATTCTTAAAACTCGAACAAGACATTTTTTTGATTTTATCTCCCCTTGCTCCGTCTACTGCTATTCGGGTTTCCTAACATTCTTTCTCTACTAGGGACGGGAGCCACACTAAGGTAATATTTATCCATTTAAGGCTTCCATTGCCTATCTTTGTAGTACTCATATCTAGCTGTACTATTTTAGAGTGCAGCCTCTGGGTGTCTCACAAGGAGATCTATTAGCACATTTGCACTATCCTTCCTAAATGTCAGCAAACACCAACAATCCATCCACCATTTTGGGTTACCCTAACCCCAGCTAGATCCTGATATCCTTCCTTCTCTTATACTACTTCTGTTAGCCCCCCCATATGGTATAAATGAGATGGGTCTAGCCAATTGTACATGCCTTTGTTATTGTTGAAGGTAACTCAAAAGGCTTATATCCCTCTGCCTGAATTGTAAATACTAATAATCTTCATTGGCTGGGTACCTCGTACCCCTTTTCATCTTACTTCTTTTACTTGTTGAAACTTATATCTACCTCCTGAATCTCTCATTGCTTTTCACCATATGGGTAGATATTCTTACCTTAAGTCTCCTTATCAAGAAGTTTACACACATGTTCTACTGAAAACTTCACATTTTCTCATCATAGGGAAGATGCAAAATCTAGTTTCTCTTACTCAACTCTTCCACATCTATATCTCTTGACAACCGTCTTTTTAGATGTAGGTATCTTTGTATTAGGAATAAGATAGAGTTTAGGAAATTGAGTTCTTACAACAGAGCTCTACCACACGATCTAGAGTAAGAAGAAATAGTGACACTCCTAAATTCCTGGTAGCCTCCTACTTATAAGTGAGGTGCACAACGCACCCATAAACTAGACTCTAATATACACGGCTTATAGACTCCCTAGGAGAGAACTTCTTTGATACCACTTTTGTCATGACCCAAATCGATGGGTCGCAATGGGCACCTGGTACCTTACTCAACAGAGTACCAATGTAACGTATCTTTCTTATCATTTTATCATAGGTAAATGGGACAAACGGGCTGTCATGGGCTAACAAGAATAAACATGAGGGAATACTCAATATAGGAGGACCCAAGTTGATATAAAAATTTATACATGTGACATACAGGCCTATAAGGCCAAAATGAACACTCGTACACTGAACATAGTCCGACAAGGCCATACTATGTTTCATATACATGACATATGTCTACAAGCCTCTAAGAGTTAGATCAATACCATAAAGGTCAGGACATGGCCTCACCATACTAGTCAATACACGTCCAAATCATACTGACCAAATAAGCAACTCCGGAGAAAATGGAGCGCACCAACACCTTCCGCTGAGCTGATAGCCTACTTAGAGGACTCTCGACCTGTCTATCGTGACCTGTGGGCATGAAACGTAGCGTCCCCAGGCAAAAGGGATGTCAATACAAATAGGGTGCTGATTATGTAAGGAATGAAAATTAGAAACTAATAGACATGAGAAAAACATGGAGTAAAAGACTCGACATGTATATCTTAATAGCTCTGTGAATCATTAATTTTTATAATGCCATGCATATGTGCATAGATGTCATGTAATGCATAGGTATATGCGTACAAAACATCATCAATCCTATGAGGGAATCCCATCATATCATCTCGGTCATTGTGGGCAAAATCATCAACGAATACCAGTTGATCAGGTGGTGGTGTGTATATAACGTTGTAACCTTTTTCCATATCCCATATACATATAATATACATATATATGCGTATATAATGTCATCTGGTCATGGGTCAATGTAAATGAATGCAATGTATTAGAAGTACGTCAATAAAATTTCTCGAATGTCATAAGACCATTATGCCTTTAATTAATATTATGAAATAAACTTTATCATCTTACTTATTTTCTGAGACCCATGAACAGATGATAGAATAATAGGACACATGGGGAATCAAGAACATAGGCACCTCTAGTATTTCTATTAATAGAGTCATTTATGAAAGTTGTGCATTTGCTCATTTCGTTTGTATCGTATTGATCATGCCAAAGGGAAAGAAGGGATAGCCTTAACATACCTTAGCCGATTCTCTTGAAAATCCTTCTAGCACACGTCTTTTGTGATAAAACAATTGATGGGTGGATCGAAATAGGGGAAAATACGCATGATATTCTTGAGAAAGATATCACTGTACTCCCTTAAAATCGAAAATCTCACGCTTTATCGCCTTATGAAGTTTCAACCGAATTACTTTGAAGGTTCCATCCGTATGAAAATATCTTAGCAATCAAGGTATGATATCTCTCATTGAGGTTTCATTTATCGTAGTAACTTAAGTATCCCACAGAGAAGATGTATTATAATCTCTTATTTTTAGATTTGTGGGACCCACCTTTTTGTGATAACTACGTCACAAAAATCCTCCAAATGTGCCACCTATTTATGAATTAAGAGTCACCTAATACGACTTGATTTGCTGCCACGTTTGGGGAGGGGTTAGGCTTATCCAAAGTTATCCACTTATTTCCTAAATTAACTTGTTGATCCCCCACTAATTCAACAATTAACCAATTACCCACATAATTAAGAATTATCTCAAATTACATAAAATACTACTCATTTTTAACACACTTTATACATCTTACCATCGTGGTCATGTGGTATCTTGTATGACACTAGTCCATAAATACGGGGTATTATAGCTTGGACCGTATTTTATCTCAAAATGTCGAACTTCGACGAAACTCATTTCCTTTGATTTGCTTACTCTCTCACCTTCACGAATTTACTTATCACTTATTTTGAAATAGCATAATACTTATAATCTCAAAATAATCTCATTTCCGAACTTACGTTGATTAACTTACTGCAACGACCCGGCCGGTCGTTACGTAGAACATGCATTATTATTACTGTTTTTGCCTTGTCATAGGTTTGTTATACTGTTTATGATGTTTTAGAGTTGGTTGGCTTGGGTTCAGAACGGTTGTAGTAAGAATTGAGACACTTAGTCTCTAAAAATAGCTTTATAGTCGGAAAAGTAAACTAGAAGTTGACTTATTGATAAACGACCTCGGATTGTGGATTTGATGGCTCGGATAGCTTCATTAGGTGATTTTGGACTTAAGAGTGTGTTTGGAATATTTTTGTGATGTCCGGTGTAGAATTAGGTTTGAATTGGCGAAAGTTAGCTTTTGGCGATTTCCGGTCGGCAGTGGAAAATAGGCTATCGGGGTCGGAATAGAATTCTGGAAGTTGGAGCAGGTTCGTAATGTCATTTTGGATATGTGTGAAAAGTTTCAAGTCAATCAGAGGTGTCTTGGATAGTTTCGGCATCGTTGGTGGAATTTAGAAATTTCAAAGTTCATACGCTTGAATTTGATGTGATTTTGGTGTTTTGATGTTATTTTGGGTGTTCCGAGGGTGCAACTAAGTTTAAATGATGTTATGGGATATGTTGGTAAGTTTTGTTGGGGTCCCGGGGGCCTCGGGTGTATTTCGGATGCTCAAACGAGCACTTATGGTCTTTGAATAGTTGCTGGTTTTTCTGGTGTCCAGTTGCAAAGGTTTCTTCTTCGCGATCGTGTGAGAAGGCTCGCGATCGCGTAGAGCATTTGATGGTGGAGCCAAGTTTGTTCTTCGCGTTCGTGTTTTAGGGGCAGCGATCGCAATGGTGGAGTTGGTGAAGCATCGCGAACGCGTGGGGTTAGGTCGCATTCGCGTAAGGTTAACAGGCCAAGCTGGGGGCCACGCGTTTGTTCATCGCGAACGCGGTTAGAGGTCCGCGATCGCGTATGAATGAGGGGAAAAGCATCGCGTTCGCATAGAGAAGGTCGCGATCGCGTAGGGTTATTTTTGAAGCCAGCAAAGTTGTTCTTCGCGATCGCGATTACAGAATCACTGGGCACTATATATTAAACCCATCCGCGACCCTTGCCCACTTTTTCACCATTTTTGAACGGGAATAGAGCTTTTTGTGGGTTTTTGAAGAGGGAAACATGTTTGCATCGTTGAGGTAAGCCTTTTGGACTCATTAACTCGATTATATGTGATTAAGGACCAAATTAACAGTGTTTAATTAGGAAAAATCAATAGAAAATGGTGAAACTAGGGCTTGAGTTTAAGAGACATTCTAGGGGTGATTTGAAGGGTTATTTGGACTCCGATTTTGACGTTCTTTATATGTACAGACTCGTGAGATTATGAGGATCTTTTTGGTATAAAGTTTGTCGAGTTCCGAGACGTGGGCCCGGGGGTCGGGTTTTGACTAATTTCTGGTTTTGTGCATAAAGTTGATATTTTTCGGATTGCGTTTCATTCCCCTGGGATATTTTGATGTGAAAAATATGAACTTGATAGATTTGGAGCATTCAGAAGTTGATTCGAGGGGAAAACGTATTGCGGAGTAGCTTTTCGGGCTAGTTTGAGGTAAGTAATGTCTTTAAATCCTGTCCTGAGGGTATGAAACCCCGGACTTTACATCCTTTCACGACTTTGGAGTGACGCACACACTGGATGACGAGTGTAGGGCGTGCACGAATTGGAAATTTTGAAATATGTTCCTTTTCAGGCAACTATTGAGTTGTGAAACCGCTTTTAAAGCATATGTTTTATAGTATTACTATGATTTGATATAATTGGGTTGTAAGCCATGTTTGGGGCCTTGTGCCGATCTGTTTAACCCCTTGGGGGCTATTTTCCTGATATTCTTCACTTAGAAAATTATGATTTTACACTCAGTCTTTCTTGATAAATTGTTTTGACATTCTGAGTTACTGATATTATTTCTTGAAATGAAATACTGTTTTGGGTCGAGAACCCCGTTTATTATGGCCCGAGTGGCAGATTGAGAGTGTCTGACTGAGTGAGGCCGAGAGCCAATATTGTGGGAATATTTATGATATGAGAGAGGCCTAGATCCTGAGTGATTGAACCCATGATTTGGCTTGTTATAGCACTTGGGCTGTAGGAGCCCCTTCGGAGCCTGTACACCCTTAGTGAGCGCAGGTACCTACTGAGTGCGAGTGCTGAGTGCCGAGTGACGAGTGATTTGGAGGAATGAGTGACTGTGAGGTGCTGAGTGACTATTAGTGAGTGATGGTGAGGTGCTGAGTGATTGATTTATGGGTGATGATTTGGCCCGAAGGTCGAATTTATAATGATATCTTGTTGAGTTTTTATTATGACTCATTTCATCTTTTATACTGATATTTTGGATATTTTACTGGGAAATATTGGAAATTATACTTGTTAAAAGGATTCTTTTAACGGACATTGGTTTTCAGACTTATGTGTTAAACGTATACCTTATTGAGACTTAGTGTTTTACTATTTGTGGATTGGTGTTTTTTGCTGTGTGTTTCTTATCTTCAGACTTGATTTATTTTCATTACTACTGAGTTGGCGTACTCATCATCACTCCATGCACCTCTATGTACCGATCCAGGAACTGGTTCTGAGGAGTAGTCACTTGAGTTCGTACGACATCAACTTTGGGGTTTAGAGTTAGCTGGCCAGCGTCCACAGCTTCTCCATTTCCCTTCCTTCATTTAGTATTTAGTATTTTTTTCTGAGACTCTGTATTATGACATTAGCAGTATTATACGTATTCTTAGATGTTCGTGATCAGTTGACTCCAGTTATGGGGAATAGTGTAGACTGTTAGTTCATTTATGTTGTTTAAAGACTTAGTAAATTTTATACTTGTTATTGAATGTTATTCATGTTTTGGTAAATATCGCTAATAGAAATGGGTAGTTATGTGATAGTGGCTATCCTAGTTCCACGATAGGCGCAATCACGACCGGTTAGGATTTGGGGTCGTGACACTTACGACGAAACATTAACGTACGAAAATATGGGATGTAACATCTCATTTCCGAGCTTATATCAATTTTCTTATGGTGTACTTCCACGTAACAAAACATGGGGTGTAACAATATGTTAAGAATCTACCCAGAATATTTTGTGTAGAAATTACTTACTTCAAAGTGCTAGGTGAAAACCCATCTTCAAAGAGCTCTAAACTGGTCCAACAAGTGAAAGAAATGAACCTAAAAGTCTAAGTCCCGATTTTTTAAAAGACAGTGCCCATGCGTCCCTCCTACTCGAACGCGGAAGAGGCCTCGCGAATGCGAAGGATTTCTTGGCCTGCCCTATGCAAGCACGACGGCTTCTTTGTGAATGGGAAGACCCACAGCGGCCACCCAACTCCAGCCTACCCCTACGCGAACGATGGCCTATTCAGGCGAACGCGAAGGCCATATGTCCCAGACCTTTGCGAATGCGGACTGGCTGTCGCAAACGCGTAGCACAAACTCCCATTCCCCCATTTTCCTCCTTCATGAAAGCGAAACCGCTCATGCGATCGCGAAGAAGAAAACCAAGAACAACAGTGACAACATTTTAGTCTTAGCTTCGGGCGATCCGAAACTCACCCGAGCTACCCGGGACCCCGTCCAAATGTACCAACAAGTCCATAAACAAAATACGGACCTGCTCGAACTCTCGAAACACGTAAAACATCATTAATACTAAGAATCGCACCCAAAAAAAAATTGAACCAAATTATGTACTTCAAGCTTTCAACTTGCTCCGAACACACCGAATCATACATAGACTACTCGGAATGATACCAAATTTTTCGTGCAAGTCTTAAATCACCATACCGAACTATTTCCAAGTTCGGAATACAAAATGGACAACAATAACACCAAAACCTATTCCAAACCAAAGTTAAAAAACTTGAAAACCTTCAATGCTCCAACTTTCAATATTAGACGTCGAAACGCTCTCGGGTAACTGAAACTCGATCCGAACACACGCACATGTCCAAAATCATTATACGAACCTATTGGGACCGTCAAATCCTGGTACCGAGGTCGTTTGCTCAAAATGTTGAATCAAGTCAAACTTAACCATTTTAAGTCACTACTAAGGAACTAAGTGTTCCGACTTCAACCAGCGGCTTCCTAACCCAAACTAACAATCTCTGCAAGTCATAAAAATGTAAAAGTACATATGAGTAGTCTTAATTAGGGGAACGGGGATCTAGAAAGAATAACGAATGGCCGAGTCGTTACAAATGCACTAATCAAAGTAAAACCTAGGAAACTATTTTAGCATAAATAAAAAAAAGGAAAACAATTCAACTAAGGTTACTATCAACAAAAAATCAAAAAATTAAATCATAAAACTAGACCTAAATAAAAATCCCATACGCAGTTAATGTAATGTACAAAAGCAACCATTAAAATCGTACATGTGATTATACTTAATTTTATTGGAGAAGAAACAGTTTCTAATAAAGCAGAATGCAATGGCGAAAACCGTTTGATTCATTGAGTAATCAAATAGCGAAGAAGGAGAGAGAGGCAGAGGCAAGAGACAATATGTTGTATACTTGGAAAGAAGCTAGTTTGTTATTAAAGAGGGTAAAATCGTATTTTCATAATACTTTTAACAAAAACATGGATACGAATATAAACAAAAAAATAAAACATGTACAAATTAAAAAGAAGCGACCAAATAAAACGTCCATGCAACTTTTTACAAAAAATTCACTCAATCTTGACCCATCCGACTGCACTTCGCCTGCCAAAAGACAAAAGAGTTCCACATTAGTCGAAAAGGAAAGATTCATTGTACCAGCTAAAGTAGTGGCGGATGTAGAGTGCAGTTACTGGTTTCCAGGAAACCCAGTAACTTTTGCGTAGACCCTGTGTTTCTATCAAAAATCCACTAAATATTAATAAATATCTAATTGTGAACCATATTATCATTGTACATTAATTTGAGATTACGACAGGAACTCATATAGTTTAAATCCTAGATCCACCTCTACTGCCAAGTATATATAGTTAAGAGTTTAGCTATTAATAAATATTGGCATGAAAGATTGTGTTTGAGTTTGACGTTTTTAATATATTACTGTCTAAAGTTGCAATGGCTGTACAAATTTCTCGTTGACAGCTTCGTTTGTTCCGAATATTTTCATAAAAATTAGTTTCGCAAAAATTTAATTTTTATAGTAAAGTATATGAGAATGTTATTATAGTAAGGTCTGACGGTATTTACCATTCCATTTTTTAGGGTCTAAAATATGTGTTGTTATAATAATTGGGTCTAAGTTATTTCGTGTTATGAAACTCGAAATACATATCAATTCTCTAGTATTTACAGTGACATACCCAAAATTTTATACAAACAAGTTTAAACGGAGACTAAATCCTCTGTTACATGCGACAGTAGAAGCATTACCATGCTTAACAAATATAAGTTACTTTTTGCTCTTTCTTTCGAATCTTAACAAAACCTCAGGAAAAAATAATTTTTTGCTCGCTACTCATTTTTTATTTTTCGTATTTTGAGGCCGCCTTTTAAAAACATATAAATGAAATTTTAATAACTTTTTATTTACTTTCTTAGATTTAATAATTTATTAAATTTTATAATTTTATTTAACAAACATGATTTTAATCAATACCCAAATACTAAATTACAATTGTTTGGTTAAATTTTACACACTCACAGTTATTTTATTTTGACAAGATGATTATTGTTGACAATAACAAATAGAAGAGTGATGGATTATTATAAGCAACGGAAGCAATCCCAATACAAAATCATATGTAATCTAGACAATTAGTATATATGGGTTTTTACGGGTTACCTCTTGAAGCGTGAACATATCTCTTCTATCACATGACCCTTCAATTCCAAACTCCTCAATGGAATCTCCACCACCCGCACAATCGTGATCCTCGAACATTCCACGGTCCTCTACTCTGATACCTAAATAATATCCGGAAACAGTAATTTCGTGTGGGCAAAATTTCTGGGGAAAATATGGCTGAAAATTTCGGCCACCATGACTACTCCCTCTAGGTGAAAAATCTTATGTATTTATAGCACAAGTTTTAAAGGTTAAAACCATTTTCCAAAACCTGTTGGGTTTTCTTTTCCACCAGAAAAGGGATTCCTTTATTTCGTACTATTTAAGCATAGCAGGGACCACAAAATTTAATTAACGAGGCTTTCAATTATGGAATTAATTTCTAATTTTTGAAATTAATATCCACCATAATTAATTACGAATTATTCCACTAGAAATTCGTAATTGCACTCCTTATTCAATTTCGAAATTCATCCATTAAATCTTATTTAACTCCCCATGTTAAGATTCAGATACTAATCAATTATATTAAATTACTGATAATTTAATTTATTAATTATTTCCTTTAGGATTTTGCTTAACTTATTTCATGTGTCGGATACAAAATCCACCGGCCGGGTTTACACACGAAAACTTATAAGCTTTCAGAAAGGTGTATCATCAATCTCTAAACCGATATAGGGGTTCCATTAACTAAATATTACTTTGACAATGTACATTATTATAGTCTAATTTACCAGACATATTAACCCACGAAGAATCTCGCTTTTTAATAAACCAAAAGAAAAATAATATACACAGCTAATAATAATTATATCAAGATTAAGAGTATAAGTTATTTACCTTGAAAATGGTAATTACAATTATATTTGATTATGTGGTTCAAAAAATACGCGATCTATTTTAACGTTAGTTGTTTGGCAGTTGATGCTATGTGTGATCAAAGTAGATAGAGCAAAAACAGTTAAGAAATCAAAGATAAGCAAACCGGGATGCCTTAAATCGGACGTTCGATGTTGGCCTCGGGGGTCCTCAAGGTTGAGACTCGGGGCTACCGTTTGATGGACGATGGAGCTAAATCAATTTATAGGCTTCAAGGTATACTATTTATGATCAATAATGAGCTATAAATGAAGAACAATTAATAGAAGGCAATAAATGTAAGTAAATGAGCTAGTAGAGAGAAAATAGAGAATGTTTGAGTAATGAAGCACATAATGTTCTTGTTTCTTATATTCAATATTGTATCTAACAAAATGAAAAGGGTCCCCTTTATATAGGAGGGGGAATCCCAACATAGTACATTAACATTTATTGTAAAGATTTGCAATTGATACTGTTATTTAATGCCTGAGTACGGAGTCATACTTTACTACAGAGGTGCTTTTCTCAATCCTCGTGCCATTCCTTTACGACGATCCTGAACCCGCATCACTTCGAGATCGGGCGTAAGGGATGCCCGAGGTTGGACCTTAGGCCATACCTTGAATTTTATGCGAATAAGCTACCGCATACCCCAACAGGCATAAAATTGGCCTTCCCAATTTTAGTCGTACACAGATAGTCACCGCGTTTCTTAGAGTAAAATGATAAGAAACGGTCCTGATCGTTTGTTCCCTCGACATTCCTACCATGACGTCACTCTGCCATAGCATTAAATGATCTGCTCTAAAAAGCTGCACAAGAGTCGCCGTCAACACGGTTATCCAAAAAACCCACGACCAGTCGAAAAGTCTGACCCTTCCTCTCTTCGAGTGTTGGCCCAATGATTCCTATAAATAATAAACTCGCACGTGATCCACACCTTTACAACCACCTTCAAATTTTCTGAACTACCTTTCAAGTTCTCCTACATTCATTCCCTTTTCGTGCATATTTTTCCCTCTTTTTCCTCAAAGGCTCCGACACAGTCATGGCCAAAACTTCCAAAACAATTCCTTCCCAAGAGGGCGTTTCCTCCCCTGCTCGCCCGTCCGAAGATAAAACAAAGAAACCACCGAGTGTCGAGCAATGCATCCCCGATGATTTCGAAATAGTTTCCGACCATACCGTCGACAAAACCCATAACTCGCCAGGCTAGCACGAGCCCATGTCTAGGTACATAAGTGTTGTACCTGAAGTAGAGAGAGTAAGGACAGGTTGTTGCTGGGTAGAGCTCAAATTGATATCCCTACTGCTGAGGAGAACATCATGACTTACAAAGAGGGCTTCCTTTGAGTTTATACGTACCCATTCACCCTGGGTCCTGTTGAACCCTCGTCTCCGCAGGTGGACCCGGTGATCCTTGATTTTTGTCATCGATACCAGGTGACACTTGGTCAGATCTATCCTTCATTTTGGAGGATAGTGTATATGCTTCGATTCTTTTCCAATCGGGTTAAGGGGATGACCTTTATCCTCGATCATTTAATAAGGTTGTACAACCCCCGTCTCTATCGAGGGGGCCTAATCAGGCTTCAACATCGGTCCGCGAAACCATTCTTTGCGAGCACCAATGAAAGCAGAGATCGGGGGTTGATGGGTAGGTTTGTTAGGGTGAGGACCTCCGACATCATTCCTTCTGATAGGATGTTGTTACTAGAGAGGTGGATTATGGCACGTAAGTAACATCTGATATTTCCTATTCCCCTCGCTTCGCATTCTGAACTAAACCTCTTTTGTTCATGCAGCTACTGCTTGGTATCCTGACTTGATTTAGGATATGTCGGGGTGGGTCAAACAAATGGATTTTGCCTTCCCATATAATGAGTGATCTTTGCGCATTTTGACGCAGACGAGGTGGCAAGCCAAGAATCACGGTAAGATTTCTCTCGTCAAACTTCTCACGAGCTCCCCTTTGAAGCAGAAGGTCTCATATGTCCTTCGTATACAGGTCATGGTGATACCGTGTTGATAAGGTCGCCCCCTCCTAGCGAGGAGGGAACTTCAAAGCCTGGCGGGGGAAAGAGAAGGAGAAAAGAGCCACTGGAGGGATCTCCTAAGGCGAAGAAACCCAACGCCCGCAAGTCCAAGACTAAAGCCTTAGTATCTACTTCGATTGCCACCGCGAGCCCCTGTGCCGTAGATGAAGATGAAGACGAGGATGACCGCCATTTGGTACAAAGGGTAAGGAGAAACATGATCGTTTCGACGGCTGCAGATAATAGGGCCGAAAAGTCTAGGATTGTCGATGCTTCCCATCCTTACTCGGAGAGGACATTTAAGAGAGGCTCGGATTTAGTCCCCGATCCATCCTCGGGACGCAACATAGCCCGTCCTGATGAGTTTGAAAGGCTCGACATTGATGTTGTGTGCGACTCTACTTTAGGCCCTTCTTTCTCCTCTGGGGAGATAAGGGATGCCCAGGACTGGGGAACCTCCAATGAAGACATCTTCCGGGGGGAGACGATGCCTTCAAGAACATGTTTGATGACGTCGAAGAGGATATCGATCCTAACGCCCACGTCACCTTTGAGGAGGCCGAGAGACATCTAGAAGAGGTGATTCTCCTGATTTACTACCCGTTGTTCCGAACTCTTATTACTGATCGTTTAAACGTCTTCTTTTATATTGTAGGCCAAGAAAGTGTATGGCCAAGTTTTTTCCAAGCTAAAAGACGAGCTCATCTGCCGCAAGGGGGAGATCAGGAAGTTTACCTCTGAGGCAAGAGAGTTGAAGACTTCCTTAGCCCGAAAGGAAGGTGAACTACAGGCGCTTCGGGCCAGTTTCAACGAGCAGGCAATGTGGCATTCGTAGGTCTGTTACCGTGCTTCCACAAATCAACTTTCATTAATTTGATTCATTTCCGCAAATAGAGAAAAACAATGCTCTGGTGGAGCAGTTTCGAGAAGAGGTCATAGTCAAGGATAGAGAAGCCCTTGAGCTGAAGGGGCGAATCGAGGCCGTAGTCTCAGAGAGGGATCTCCTACGAGGCAATTTGACCTCGACCCAGGGCCTTCTTCGAAATACCCAAGAAGAGGTATCTCGACTGTCTGCGGCCAAATCCGAGGCCGATGAGTATGTTGCATCGTATAGGAAGGATGTTATTGCTGCCAATAATCAGGACAGAGAGATATCTGAAAAGGCAACGCAAAAGCTGACCCGGGCCGTCGATCATTCTCTTTCCAAAGCAAGGAAGCAGGAGCTCGAAGAGGCGATTGCCAAGGGTGCCAATTTTTATGCTTAAGTTGAAGATGCCAGGGCTTTGGAAGAAGAGGTGGCGCCTACGTCCTCATCGGGTGGAAGTTCCGATAGTGACTCCATTTGTGATTCGGCCGACAGCGAGGGCGAGCAATAGATCTGCTTTGTTGAATCTGTTTTCTTTTTTCTTTTCGTGCATCAGCTCCTTGGGGCAGTGCTGTAAATATATAACTTTGTAAATATAGTTTTGTGGATATAAGGGTTTTTCCTTTACCTCCTGATTTTCTTTTGCAAAGATATTCTTTTCGGATTTGACGTCAACTTCTGCGAGCATGTTCTCAGGATAGCAAAGGCCTCGGGACCGGGGACTGTCTCCGGCTGAACCAGCGTAGGCGATTCCTCAGAGCTCGTGATTATGACAGTGAGGAATCCCGATTCCAGGTATTGATTCGGGGCCGACTCCATCGAGGGGCCTCGATTCTCCGTAGGAATGATTTGCGAAATGACCGAGATAACCCTGCAGGTGTATTTCCCGAAGAGAAAAAAAGGGGTGTAAATGAGTTGGTTTGAATTTATTGGCCTTCGGGTTAGGTGAACAGTAGTTGCTCGCTCTATATATATATATATATATATATACGCGTTCTTACCCTTCATTTGGAGACTTTGTTATTCAGTACAATTGTCTCTTCATATAATCATTCTATCTTTTAGCCCTCCGCCATTTTAGCTTGATATTCTCACTTCAGTTCTTCCCTCTTTTTTCTCTCCTCGTCACAACTATGGCTACCGCATCTAGATCTGTTGTTCAGCGGAAGGGAAGATCTGCCTTCGTTTCCCGTTCGACCGGTGGTACATTGCTAGTTTCTACTAAGCAAATTACGGGACGTTTTGCCTCAAATGATGGTTCTATGTTAGGAAGATCTTCGAATATTAAGGACCGTCAGGGCTGCTTGTTGAGGCCCATACCTTCGATAGGAGGAGAACACCTCGAGGCGATGAGGAGAGACTATGGATGGGGAGGAAAAGTGGCACTGCAAGTCCCTTCCTTGGGGGAGGACATTACGGCTCACGTGGAAGGGTTCATGAATGTGTATACATTCCACTTTACATTGGCCCCCCTTGACAAAGTCATTCTCGAGTTCTATCGGAGGTTCCGGGTCACCCTGGCATAAGTTCATCCGTCATTTTGGAGGATCGTACTGATGATAAGGGTTTTTGAGGAAAAGGCCGGGCTCGAGTTTACCCTTGATCACCTCATCAGGTTGTATCGACCTCTACATTATAGGGGTCTGGTTACTTTGGTGCGTCGGACCTCTCGATCCTCTGTTGCTAAGGGAGAGGAAAATGAAGATCGAGGGTGGACCAACCAATTTGTCCGAGTGCGGACCACCCATATCTTCCCCGCGGAATTCTTGTCGTTTCCTAAGAAATGGAATCCCACACGTAAGTGGCACACTCTCGCTATTACCTTGTTGGTCTCAAGCGGAGGCTGGCTCTACACTAAATATTTTTCTCCCTTTTCTCAGTGACCCCGTGGTCACCACTTGAAGTCCCTGATTTGGCGGGTTGGATTCAAAAGCTAATGGCTTGCTCGTCTTACGATGAGCGTAAGTGGAGCGATCTGTCAAAGGGAAGGTCGGAGGTCAATCCCCAAAGTGAGTGCCATCGAGCTCCTTCCCTTAAGGGTCAACCGTCTCCCTTATTGACTTTCATTTAGTAGGTGTCGGGGAGCTTCTGGGAGTGAGACCTGATTCTTTTGAAGAGAAAAAGGAGTCGACGGCCTCAAGGCTAGGGAATCGCAACAAAAATAAAGAGCCTTCGAAGGGTGAGGAATCTTGCTGCGAGGCAAGACCTTCCCGGAGATATAAAGGTGGTGATAGGGCTCCCCCTTTGCCACGACCTAGTCGTCTCCCCGAAGGCACTTCGGGGGAGAAAGATTGCCCTCAGTTGCTAGTTTCTTACATCGAAGGTACTTCGACAGAGGTTTGGGTTCAAGACCTGCCTGATGGGGACGAGGTTTCTAATGACCATATCCCCCCCCCCCTCCTCGGGAGGGCTCCAAAGGAGAAATCCGGCTCTGGAGACGCTCGTTCGTCGTTTGAGGGCGCGTAACAATTATGCATTGTTGTAAGATTTGGTGACTATTTGATGTTTCAACCCTGAATTTTCACTTCTTAATTGAAACTTACCTTTTGCAGGTCTTTGATAAGTTTAAGTATGTGTTGCAGAAAGCTTCAGATGGGGAGAGATCCCTCAAGCTCCTTAGTTATAAACAGGCGAAATAATTGACACACCTTTGGTACGAGGTGAGTCGAAACCACGATTAAAAAAGTTGTCTCGAGGAATAGGTGAATCATGTTTTGATGACGTACATGTTCTTTCTCTCATTTTCAGAGATTAACGTTCTGGTGTTACAGCTACAGAGAAAGACGAAGGACATGGAACGCCTCTGGGGCAGAGTTGGTCAAGTCGAACATGAGTTCAATGGGCTTAGGGCTCAGAATGACGCCCATGCTGAGGCCAATAAGAGTGTTTTGGCTAATGTTTCTGCCCTCGTGGTGCACCTTCGGAACGTTCGGGAAGACAACTTAGTGCTAAAAAGTCGGGTAAAGAGGCTTGAGGTAGATCTTCTGCGGATAAAAGCCGAAGCTATCGATGCCTGGGCCGAAGCTGAAGAGGCACGAACAAAAGATGATAAGAAAGTAGCCATTTACTTGAGTGGTGCTGCTGATACTCGGGCTGAGCTGAGGGAAGCCTTTGATAGGGAGAGAAGAATCAAGGAATACGCTCGATGTAAGTTTCGGAGGGAGACTCTCGAGGAGATACATGATCGTGGTTTTGATCTTTAGGAATATATAAAGCAGGATAAAGCGGATGAGATTGACGCCCAGTTATTCCTTTCTCCTAGTACCGACACTGATGTTCGAAGGCCTTCGAATGAGCTGGTCTCGAGAGTAGGCTGGGTTTCCCATTTCTCTTGTAAATCTCTTCACGGGAGAGTTGTAAATGTATCAATGTGTATATATGAAATTCTTCCGATCATTTCGGTTTGCTTGGGTTTGTTTTCCTTCTCTTCCCAATTTTTGGTGCTTGATGTCGGTGGGGTTGAACGACCCGGGTTTGCTAGCTTTGTGCTTACACTCTAAATTATGGGGTCAGTACGACCTTTAATCGGATCGTAGGCTCTTGGACGTTGGCCCTTGGGCTCCAATACGTCTGCCTTTAAGCGTTTTCAGTTTAACTTGTTCAGGCTTAGTCTTCGAGTTGGGTTTCGGCCCGAGGTCATCTACCCTTGGGTTTCTTCGAGCTGATTCGAAACAATCTTCAGCATGTGTGTTTGCCCAACTCTTCGACGCACAAAAGAACCTCGATTATGAGTCGTTATGTGGCGATAAACGGGCACCTCGGAAGGTTCTGCCCTACGAGCCGACATGAAAATGTTCGAAACTCTTTCTTACTAGTCGACGTGATAATTTTCGAAACTCTTTCTTATAAGCCGACATGAAAATGTTCGAAACTCTTTTTTGCGGGCCGACATGAAAATGTTCGAAACTCTTTCTTGCGAGCCGACATGAAAATGTTCGAAACTCTTTTTGCTTACCCTGAAGGCAGCATGATTTTAGCCGGTTCTTTCCGAAATAATTTCGAAGGATTTGATTTTGTGGCTATGGTCGGGCGTCCCCTAGTTGCGTTAGTTTGGTTGTAGCCTACCGATCGGAGTCGTTTGTGTTTGGCCGTAGCCTATCGACCGGAGTCGTTCATGTTTGGCCGTAGCCTTTGATCCCGAATATCGTATCCTCTGCATCTATATTCGAGGGTATGCCTTTTTAGGGTTCTTACAAGTTCGAATATATAGACTTGTCTTTGAAGTCGGGATTATGTTTTTTTTTATTTGGATATTCCCACTCGGGGCCTTGCGATCTAGCTCATGCCCGTAAGACTTATAGTTTGATTATGTCCGAGGACTTGTGGTTTCGAAATTTCCCTCGGATTATTGTTTTGGGCTTCGAGGTTACCCATTCAGGATTACTGCCTCACTTGTGTTCTCGCGTCAGTCCCTGAGTGCTCGGGAATTCCTTGTCTCTGGAACCATTATTGGTGATGAGAAATCCTTTTGAAGGCAAAGCTTGTATAAAAAATGCTTCTTTCAATTATTCGGTACTTGTGCACATGTTTTTCCCCGTTGAGGGTCCGACTCTTCTATTCGGACACAATTCATTCGACCGTTTGGCCCGATATACAGTTTTCCTATTGGAACCTTCTTCGGCTTGCTTTGACTAGTTCAAGGGGGCGATCTCCCGGGGTGATGACCTCCGACATTTGAGGTTCATTGGAGTGAAGCCTCGAATGCTTGTTTGAGCTTTCCCCAGGTAGCATACAGATGTTGCCTCATTAAAAACCTTGTCGGTAAAACCTTATCCAGGGCAATATCCGATCGAAGGAAAAGAGTGCAACGCATGCTTTTAAACCTGAGGTCTTCGAGCTGGAAGACACTTCGATTCCCCTCATTGGACATATGCATATAAGTCAGTACGAAATGAGAATAAATAAGAGGAATAGTCATACCTCGGCAGTGGTAGCGTTTCATAATCGGTTGCGCGTTATCTTCGTATGCCCGTTCCAAGGATGCGTCACGGTCCTTTACTCCTGAGTCCGGACGTGGCCGGGGACGCAACTTGTTATAGATGTTTGGCCGTCTGATTGTCCCTTGACTTCTTTTGATGTGGAGGCAATTTCCACCGGCATTACGTCGTGTACTACGAACATTTCTTTTGCGGCGTGTTGTTCCCCGTATACCGTCTTTATTCTTTCCTTTGATGGAAATTTCATCATTTGATGGAGGGTTGACGATACCGCTCTCATGTAGTGTATCCATGGTCTTCCGAGTAAGGCGTCATATCTCATGTACCCGTCAATGACATGAAATTTGGTGTTTTGGGTCATGCCGGCCATGTTGACTGGGAGGGTAATTTCCCCTTTTGTTGTCTCGCTTGCCATGTTGAATCCGTTTAGAACTCGAGAGGCAGGCACGATTTGTTCGAGCAACCCGAGATGCTCCACTACCCTTGGCATGATTATGTTGGCCGAGCTACCTGGATCCACAAGTACACGTTTAATTTGAAATGTATTTACAAGAAAAGAGATTACCAGAGCATCGTTGTGAGGCTGAGACAAGTTCTCAATGTCCTCATCACTGAATGTGAGGGCGTCCTCTGGTATGTATCCTTGAGTCCGCTTTTCCCTAAAGATGGATATCTTCGTTCGTTTGAGGATTAGTTCCTACGGGATGTCGATTCCTCCCATGATAATGTGGATGACTTGTTGCGGCTCCCATGTCTCATCCTTCATGCTCGCTTCTATTTCCCGGATTTGAGATTTAGCTCGGTCACTGAGGAACTCCAGGAGATGCCCTTTATTGATTAGTAAGGCCACTTCTTCGTGTAGCTGCCTGTAGTCTTCGGTCCTATGACCGTGTGTGTTGTGGAATTTGCACATTAGGTTGTGATTTCTTTGTGACGGGTCTGACAACACAGGCTTCGGCGATCTGGTGTCCTTGATTTTACCTATAGCTGACACGAAGTTGGAAACGTCGACGTTGAAGTTGTATTCAGATAGCCGGGGTTCCTCCGTTGGTTCTTTGAATCGGTCAAAACTGACACGGCTTACGAGTCCCCGAGGGTTATGTCCTCGGTCTTCCCTTCGATCATTGCGGGGTACATTATGTCTGGAAGCGTTCCTTCGATCCTCAACGTACGGTTGGTACCTTTTCTTGCTTGGTCTTGGTTCCTTTTCCAAGAGCATCCTGGGGTAAACCGAGCCCGAGGGGGCTCCTAGTTGGTCGTCCTCGACCCTAATCTTTGATTGGTATCGGTTGTGAACATCTGCCCAAGTGACGACAGGATATTCAACCAAGTTCTGCTTCAGCTGCTTTGAAGCTATCGAAATTCTTTCGTTCAAGCCATAGGTAAAGGCCTGCACCGCCTAATCGTCGGAGACTGGCGGTAACTCCATTCGCTTCATCTGGAAGCAAGATACAAACTCCAGCAACATCTCACTTTCTCTCTGCTTGATTTTGAAGACGTCGGACTTCGTGGTTGCGACTTTGATGGCTCCGGAATGCACATTTATAAAAGAGTCTGCCAGCATGGCAAATGAATCTATCGAATTGGGGGTAAGATTGTGGTACCACATCATAGCCCCCTTCGACAGTGTTTTCTCAAAAATTCTTTAACACGACGGATTCATCTTGTCCTCCTTTAAGTCATTTCCCTTCACAGCACAAGTGTAGGCGGTGATGTGCTCGTTGGGCTCCGAGGTCCCATTGTATTTTGCAAGATCGGTAATTCTAAACTTTTTCGAGATGGGCTTCGGGTCCGCTCTCGAGGGAAAATATCTTTGCACGAACTTCTTCGAGTTCACACTCTTTAGGATTGGGCGTGCGCCTGGAATTTTGTCGACCCTCGTGTTGTAGGTCTCCACCTTTTGGTCATTCGCTTCTATCCACTTTTCTCCCGATTCGATTCTCTTGGTGAGGTCCTCCAACATTTTCATGATGGCGGGTCGATTTCCGACCCTTCTTTGCTCGATCTTCCTAGTGCCTTCTCGACTCGAGGAGCCTCTTGCGGTGCCACTGTGCTTGGAGTCGGTTTGGTGGCTCTGTAGCTGAGAGATCGCCAATTGTTGTGCCTGCAAAATTTCGAAAATATCATGAAGGCTAACTTGCCTTTCCTCTTGGGTCGGAGTGTTCCCAACCTCCCGTTCTTCCACAGGGAGCATATCGCCGTTGGTGTGAGAACTGACGTCAAATGAGCTGGGGGTTGCGTGAACCCACATCCACTGGGTTTGGGTTTGGCACACCCTCAGGGTTTTGTAGCGGTGCGCCAGCACCCGAAACAGCTGCACTGTATTCTACGTGCTCTTCGGCACCGTTGTTCTCGCGTGCATTTACTGAGTTAGACATTCTGACCAGAAATCAAAGATTCTTTGGACAAGAAAAACAACGAAAGATAACTTGCGTTTGTCAGTGAACCAGCGCTAAAACAATCACTTTTATTTTTAGGCCCACAGTGGGCGCTAAATTATTTACCTTGAAAATGGTAATTACAATTATATTTGATTATGTGGTTCTAAAAATATGCGATCTATTTTAACGCTAGTTGTTAGGATGTTGATGCTAACTGTGATCAAAGTAGATAGAGCAAAAACAGTTAAGAAATCGAAGATAAGCAAACCGGGATGCCTTAAATCGGACATTCGATGTTGGCCTCGGGGTCCTCAAGGTCGAGACTCGGAGCTACCGTTTGATGGATGATGGATCTATATCAAACTTATAGACTTTAATGTATACTATTTATGATCAATAATGAGCTATAAAAGAAGAACAATTAATAGAAGGCAATAAATGTAAGTAAATGAGCTAGCAGAGAGAAAATAGAAAATGTTTGAGTAATGAAGCAGAGAATGTTCTTGTTCCTTATATTCAATATTGTGTCTTACAAAATGACTAGGGCCCCCTTTATATAGGAGGGAGAATCCCAACATAGTACATTAACATTTATTGCAAAGATTTGCAATTGATACTGTTATTTATTGCCTGAGTACGGAGTCATACTTTACTACAGAGTTGCTTTCCTCAATCCTTGTGCCATTCCTCTACGACGATCCTGAACCCGCATCACTTTGAGATCAGGCGTAAGGGATGCCCGAGGTTGGACCTCGGGCCATACCTTGAATTTTATGCGAATAAGCTGCCGCATACCTCAACAGGCATAAAATTGGCCTTCTCGATTTTAGTCGTACACAGATAGTCCTCGCTTTGCCGCAAACTAATCGTTCGTCCTTTGAGGGCGCACATCAATTATGTACTATGGTAAGATTCGATGATTCTTCGATGTTTAAACCCCGTATTTTCACTTCTTGATTGAAACTTTCCTTTCGCAGGTTTTTGATAAGTTTAAATATAAGTTGCGGAAAGCTTCGGACGGGGACATATCCCTCAAGCTCCTTAGTGATAAACATGCGAAAGAATTGACACACCTTCGGTACGAGGTGAGTCGGAACCGCGACTACAAAAGTCGCCTCAAGGAATAGGTGAATCATGTTTTGATGACGTACATGTTCTTTCTCTCATTTTCAGAGATTAACGTTCTGGTGTTGCAGCTGCAGAGAAAGACGAAGGACCTGGAACGCCTCTGGGGCAGAGTTGGTCAATTCGAACGTGATTTCAATAGGCATAGGGCTCAGAATGATGCCCATGCTGAGGCCAATAAGAACGCTTTGGCTAAAGTTTCTGCCCTCGCGGTGCACCTTCGGAACATTCGGGAGGACCACTCAGTGCTAAAAAGCCGGGTAGAGAGGCTCGGGGAAGATCTTCTTCGGATAAAAGCTGAAGCTATCGATGCCCGGGCCGAAGCTGAAGAGGTACGAACAAAAGCTGATAAGAAAGTAGTCGTTTACTTGAGTGGTGCTGCAAATACTCGGGCTGAGCTGAGGGAAGCCTTTGATACGGAGAGAAGAAGCAAGGAATACGCTCGATGTAAGTCTCAGAGGGAGAATCTTGAGGATATACATGCTCGTGGTCTTGATCTTTCGGAAGAAATAAAGCAGGCTAAAGCGGACGTGATTGACGCCCAGTTCTTCCTTTCTTCTAGTACCGACACTGATGTTCGAAGGCCTTCGAGGGAGCTTGTCCTGAGAGTAGGCTAGGTTTCCCATTTCTCTTGTAAATCTCTCTGCGGGAGAGTTGTAAATGTACCAGTGTGTATATATGAAAATCTTCCAATCATTTCGGTTTCCTTGTGTTTGTTTTCCTTGTCTTCCTAATTTTTGGTGCTTGCGGTCGGTCAAGTCAAACGACCCGAGTTTGCTGGCTTTGTGCTTACACTCCAAATTATAGGGTCAGTACGACCTTTAATCGGCCTGTAGGCTCTTTGACGTCGGCCCTTGGGCTCCAATACGTCTGCCTTTAAGCGTTTTCTGTTTAACTTGCCCAGGCTTTGTCTTCGAGTCGGGTTTCGGCCCGAGGTCATCTACCCTTGTGTTTCTTCGAGTTGATTCGAAACAATCTTTAGTATGTGAGTTAGCCCAACCCTTCGACAGCCCAAAAGAACCTCGATTATGAGTCGTTATGTGGCGATGAATGGGCAGCTCGGAAGGTTCTGGCCTACGAGTCGACATGAAAATGTTTGAAACTCTTTCTTACAAGTCGACATGAAAAAGTTCGAAACTCTTTCTTATGAGCCGGCATGAAAATGTTCGAAACTCTTTTTTGCGAGCCGACATGAAAATGTTCGAAACACTTTCTTGCGAGCCGACATGAAAATGTTCGAAACTCTTTCTTGCGAGCCGACATGAAAATGTTCGAAACTCTTTCTTGCGAGCAGACATGAAAATGTTGGAAACTCTTTTTGCTTACCCTGAAGGCAGCATGATTTTAACCGGTTCTTTCCGAAATAATTTCGAGGGATTTGATTTTGTGGCGATGGTCGGGCGTCCCAGAGTCGCGTTAGTTTGGTTGTAGCCTACCGACCGAAGTCTTTTGTGTTTGGTCGTAGTCTATCGACAGGAATCGTTCATGTTTGGACGTATCCTTTGATCCTTAGTATCGTATCCTCAGCATCTATATTCGAGGTTATGCCTTTTTAGGGATCTTACAAGTTCGAATATATAGCCTTGGCTTTGAAGTCGGGATTATGTTTTTGTTATTTGGATATTCCCACTCGGGGCCTTGCGATCTAGGTCATGCCCGTAGGACTTATAGCTTTGAATATGTCCGGAGGACTTGTGGTTCCGAAATTTCCCTCGAATTATTTTTTTGGGCTTCGAGGTTACCCATTCAGGATTTTACTGCCTCACTTGTGTTTTTGCGCCAGTCCCCAAGTGGTCGGGAAGTCCTTGGATCTAGAACCATTATTGGTGATGAGAAATCCTTTTGAAGGCTCAAAGCTTGTATAAAAAATTCTTCTTTCGATTATTTGGTACATGTGTACACGATTTTCACCATTGAGGGTCCGACTCTTCTAATAGGACACGGTTCATTCGACTGTTTAGCCCGATATACGGTTTTCCTATTGGAACCTTCTTCGGCTTGCTTTGACTAGTTCGAGAGGGCGACCTCCCGGGTTGATGCCCTTCCTTGACTCCTTTTGACGTGGAGGGAATTGCCGCCGGCATTATGTCGTGTACTGCGAACATTTCTTTTGCGGCGTGTTGTTCCCCATATACGTCTTTATTCCTTCCTTTGATGGAAATTTCATCATTTGCTGGAGTGTCGACGGTACCGCTTTCATGCAGTATATCCATGGTCTTCTGAGAAGGGCATTGTATCTCATGTCCCCGTCAATGACATGAAATTTGTTGTTTTGGGTCGTGCCGGCCATGTTGACTGGGAGGGTAATTTCCCCTTTTATTGTCTCGCTTTCCATGTTGAAACCGTTCAGAACTCGAGAGGCAGGCACAATTTGTTGGAGCAACCCGAGCTGCTCTAGTACCCTTGACCTGATTATGTTGGCCGAGCTACCTGGATCCACAAGTACACGTTTAATTTGAAATGTATTTAAAAGAAAAGAGATTACTAGAGCATCGTTGTGAGGATGAGACAAGGTCTCGATGTCCTTGTCACTGGAAGTGAGGGCATCCTCGGATATGTATCCTCGAGTCCGTTTTTCCCTAGTGATGGATATCTTCGTTCGTTTGAGGATTGGTTCCTACGGGATGTCAATTCCTCCCATGATCATGTGGAATACTTGTTGCGGCTCCCCTATCTCATCCTTTCTGTTCGCTTCTCTTTCCTGGATTTGAGTTTTAGCTCGATCATTGAGGAACTCCCGGAGATGCCATTTATTGATTAGTCGGGCCACTTCTTCTCGGAGCTGTCTGCAGTCTTTAGTTCTATGACCATGTGTGTTGTGGAATTCACACATTAGGTTGTGATTTCTTAGCGACGGGTCTTACAACACAGGCTTCGGCCATCTAGTGTCCTTGATTTTACCTATAGCTGACAGGATATCAGAAATGTAGACGTTGAAGTTGTATTCTGATAGTTGGGGTGCCTCCGCTGGTCCTATGAATCGGTCAAAACTGACACGGCTTACGAGTCCCCGAAGACTATGGCCTTGGTTTGCCCTTTGATCTTTGCAGGGTATATTACGTCTGGAAGCGTTCCTTCGATCATCAACGTACGGTTGGTACCTTTCCTTGCTCGGTCTTGGTTCCTTTGCCAGGAGCTTGCTGGGGTAAACCGAGCCCGAGGGGGCTCCTAGTTGGTCGTCCTCGACCCTAATCTTTGACTGGTATAAGTTGTGAACATCTGCCCAAGTGACGGCAAGATATTCAACCAAGTTCTGCTTCAGCTACTTCGAAGCTATCGAGCTTCGTTCATTCAAACCTTGGGTAAAGGCCTGCACCGCCCAATCGTCGGAGACTGGCGGTAACTCCATTCGTTCCATCTGGAAGTGAGATACAAACTCCCGTAACATCTCACTTTCTCTCTGCTTTATTTTGAAGACGTCGGACTTCCTGGTTGCGACTTTGATGGCTCCGGAATGCGCCTTTATAAAAGAATCCACCAGCATGGCAAATGAATCTATCGAATTGGGGGTAAGATTGTGGTACCACATTATGGCCCCCTTCGACAGTGTTTATCCAAACTTCTTTAACAGGACGGATTTGATCTCGTCCTCCTTTAAGTCATTTCCCTTGACAACACAAGTGTAGGCGGTGATGTGCTTGTTGGGACCCGAATCTCCATTGTATTTTGCAAGATCGGCATTCTGAACTTTTTCGGGATGGGCTTAGGCGCCACACTCGAGGGAAAAGGTCTTTCCACGAACTTCTTCGAGTCCACACCCTTTACGTTTGGGGGTGCGCCTGGAATTTGGTCGACCATCGTGTTGTAGGTCTCCACCTATTGGTCGTTCGCTCCTATCCTATTTTCTACCGATTCAATTCTCTTGGTGAGGTCCTCCAGCATTTTCATGATGGCGGGGTCGGTTTCCGACCCTTCGTCGCTCGATCTTCCCGGTGCCTTCTCGACTCGAGGAGCCGCCCGCGATACCACTGTTCTTGGAGTCTTTTGGTGGCTCTGTAGCTGAGAGATCTCCAATTGTTGTGCCTGAAAAATTTCGAAAATATCATGAAGGCTAACCTGCCTTTCCTCCTGGGTCGGAGTGTTCTGAACCTCCTGTTCTTCCGCAGGGCGCGTATCGTCGTTGGTGTGGGAACTGACGTCAATTTTTGGGCGTTGCGCGAGCTCACATCCACTGGGTTTGGGTTTGGCACACCCTCAGGGTTTTGTAGCGGTGCGCCAGCACCCGTAACAGCTGCACTATTTTCTCCGCGCTCTTCGGCACCGTTGTTCTCGCGCGCATTTACTGAGTTAGACATTCTGACCTGAAATCAAAGATTCTTTGGACAAGAAAAAGTGTGAAAGATAACTTGCATTTGTCAGTGAACCAGCGCTAAAACAATCACTATTATTTTTAGCCCCACGGTGGGCGCCAAACTATTTACCTTAATGATAATTACAATTATATTTGATTATGTGGTTCTAAAAATATGCTATATATTTTAACGCTAGTTGTTAAGGAGTTGATGCTAAGTGTGATCAAATTAGATAGAGAAAAAACAGATAAGAAATCGAAGATAAGCAAACTGGGATGCCTTAAATCGGACGTTCGATGTTGGCCTCGGGGGTCCTCAAGGTCGAGACTCGGGGCTACCGTTTGATGGACGATGGAGCTATATCAATCTTATAGGCTTCGAGGTATACTATTTATGATCAATAATGAGATATAAATGAAGAACAATTAATAGAAGGAAATAAATGTAAGTAAATGAGCTAGTAGAGAGAAAATAGAGAATATTTGAGTAATGAAGTAGAGAATGTTCTTGTTCCTTATATTCAACATTGTGTCTTACAAAATGACAAGGGTCCCCTTTATATAGGAGGGGGACTCCCAACATAGTACATTAATATTTATTGCAAAGATTTGCAATTGATACTACTATTTAATGCCTGAGTACGGAGTCATACTTTACTACAGAGTTGCTTGCCTCAATCCTCGTGCCATTCCTCTACGAGGATCCTGAACCCGCATCACTTCGAGATCGGGCGTAAGGGATGCCCGAGGTCGGACCTCAGGCCAAACCTTGAATTTTAGGCGAATAAACTACCACATACCTCAACAGACATAAAATTGGCCTTCCCGATTTTAGTCGTACACATAATACATTTAATGTCTAGAGAGTTTATTTTATTAAGTCAGTATAAAATACTTATCTCTACTTGGTCCGTTCAATACATACAAAATGTACTAGCACAAGAAGTTGGAGTTAAACGATTCTCATAATCAAGATAAAGTATATTTAATCTTGTGCTACAATCATCCATGTTGGTTTGACCAATTCCATCATTACATTGTGAACTCAGACTTTATACTTATAAGAATCGATGATCTAATCTTTCGTGTATAAACTAAACTTTATACACTAAATCATCTAATATATAAGCAAAGGACACAGACTAATATATGATCTACTTACAACTTTATTAAAATTGAATAAACAATTATTCCATAATAAATACTATATCCAATCCAAATTCATGGTTAATAGTATATATTCCAACAATCTCCTACTTAGACTTTTAACCATGACAATTATTAGAATATACTATATCTAAATGCATGGTCAATAGTATATGCCCCAATAATCTCCCACTTATACTTGTAACCATGCATCTACAACTTTCTCCGGCGTTCTTTTTACATGACTATTAAAAGTCTCCACAAAAGAGGATTTACTTAAAGAATCTTGCCAAGTTATTTCTGATGCAATCTTAGTCTAGTAGTTCTTTTTCGTAACTATCTAGTTTGGTATTAAACTCTTCAGGGATCCCGTTACCGAAACTATCCCAAGAGTATACACCAAACTATAATTTTCCTTAGTATTCTCACACTACGACGAAGTACTACTAATATTACCTTCATTACCTTACGGCATTGAAATAATAGCGACTTCTTACTATATTGTTTACTTTTCAAGCATCACTCTCACTCGATAAAGGCATGTCTACTAACGTTCTCCCACTACTTAAATGTAATGTAACGTCAATTCGGACATGTGGGTTTTGATATTCTTGAACATCTAGTTATTTCTTTTCCCAGTTCCTATAACAATAGTTTACTTCTAGGAACATGGTTTATTAAACAGTCTTTATCTAGAAAAATGCATTTGTTCTAACAATTGCCTTATTTTCCTTAGGACAATAAAATAAAACTCCATTCGTTTTCTTGGATATTCAATAAACATGCACCTATCTATTCTTAGTTCCAACTTACATATCTGCTTTCCCTTTCATCACATATGCGGGAGAATCCTACATCTGAACATTCCACAGACTGAGCTTACATTCAGTCCACAGTTCTATAGATGTCCTAGGTACTAACTTTGAAGGAACTAAATTAAGAATGTAATTTTCAATTTCCAGGAAATATTTCAAAAACAAATAATGAAAATATGAATAACACGTCATTAATCTATCCATGTCCAAAAAAGACTTATTTCTTCTTTCTACTATACCACTCTATCATGGAGTTTACAATGTAGGCAATTGAGATGTAATCCCTTATTCTGATTAGTAACAAAAAAACTTTTTAGAGAGATGCTCGCCACCATAATCAAATTGCAGTAACTTAATATATTTCCTTCGTGCTTCTCCGTTCCAAGTCTTAAAAACCTTGAATTACTTAATTCATTAGGACATACAGTGCATCAAATAAATATATTAATATTTTGAGTAATCATTTATGAACGTCACAAAAATACTCAAAACTATCTCTTACCAGTATGTTCATTTAACCATACAAATCAGAATGGATTCATTCAAGCTTATCACTATCTTTATTTCCTATTTAAGGGAAACAACCTTTAGTCAAATTTCCTTCCAAACAGGATCCACAAGTTGGTAGTGCCTCTACTTTCAATGAACATTAAGTTTCATCCTTGACCAACTTGAAATCCTATCCAGATTAATATGACTTAGACAAAAGTGCACAGATAAGTTTTATTTCAATTTTTGAAGAACATATTCTCTTATTAGGTAGACTAATATTGTTCTTTTCAGGAGAGGCATTAATATACAATAACAAGGTCATGCATTCATCTACCACAAGAGATAAAATATTTATCAAGCTCAATAACTCAAGAGTTATTCTAAAATGAAAATAAATATCCATCTCTTATTTTGCCCAGAAATCGAAATTAAATTCCTTCTAACAAAAGGTACGTATATTGAATCCTTTAAATTAATGTTTATCACTAAAAGAAATTTTTAACAAGTAATACGACAAATTGCATAAAGTCATTGTGGAGTTGATATAAAAATATTAAATAGATCATTAAAATTCAAAACACTAAATAATAAAATTCAAACTGCATTCAATATTTTTATACATACATGCATCTCGAATAATAAATTTTTGTGAAGGCCCAAGTGGTCATCTTGTGTTTTAGGACTTTATTCCACGCTCATTATCCTTAAAAATATTATAATTATCATCCCTGATTTGTGTGCGCAGTTCGAGCATAATTCCGGAAAGCATATGTGAAAAATAGAAAAAATAATAATTTTTAAAATTTAAAATGATTTTTTGTTGACTTTGGTCAACGTTTTAAGAAAACAGACCTGGACCCATATTCTGACGGTCCCAGTGGGTCCCTCATAAAATATGGGATCTGGGTGTATGCCCGGAATCGAATTTCGAGGTTCATAGCCCGAGAAATGAATTTTTAATTAAAATTGAATTTCAGAAAATTTGTGGTTTTAAAGTATGTGATTAATGCTTGATTTTTATGGTATCGGGCCCGTATTTTGGTTCCGGATCCCGGTACAGGTCTGTTATAATACCTAACCCATGTGTGTGAAATTTGGTGAGAAACGGGGTTTATATGACGTCATTCGCACCCTCGGTTGAGAAATTAGAAACTTTAAGTGTTCTTGAGATTTTCATTGATTTTGATGCTAAATTCATAGTTTTAGGTGTTAATTTAGCGATTTGATCACACGAGCAAGTATGTATGATATTTTTAGATTTGTGTGCATGTTTGGTTTGGAGCCTCGAGGGCTCGGGTGAGTTTCAGATAGGCTACGGGGTGTTTCGGACTTAGAAATTTCTGTTGTTATTGTTGTTGCGGGTGCGCAGGAGTTTTGTGCTTCCCGATCAAGAAGCCTCTCTCTCGATCGTGAAGTGTAAACCAGGCTGAGGGGAAGTTTCTTCTTCGCGAACGCGAAGGACTGGTCACAAACGTGAAGCACTGGAGGGTGGAACCATTCGCGAACGCGATCAGTCTCTCGTGAACGCGATGGTCAAAAGACCTGGGGGAGGGGAGTCACGTTCTTCTACGCGAACGCGACCACTAGGTCGCGAACGCGATGGCTTGGGGGCGGTTTCCTTACCCAAATGCATAGAAGGTCTCGTGATCGCGAAGGCCTTAAGCCGATGTGTATTGCGATCGCGGTAGACCTCTCGCGAATGCAATGAAGGCTTGTCCAGCGTATTAAAAACAGAACCAGCACGGGTATTTAGCCTAAATTTCATATTTCTTCCATAAAACTCGACTTCGCGTGATTTGTGAAATGGGAATTCAACACCAAATCATAGGTTCGTGTTCCTAAACTCATTCCTTTCAATTTCATCAACACCCATTAGATTTCTAGGCCGAAATCTTGTTCTTTAAGGGTAGAAATTAGGGATTTTAGGAGAATTGGGGATTTTATAAATTTGGGAATTTAGACCTCTATTTGGGGTCTGATTCCGGAACTAATTGTATATTGAGGCACACGGGTGAATGGGTAAACGAATGTTGGTCAAAACCTCGAGTTCAGACCAAGCGGGCCTGGGGTCGGTTTTTAATGTTTTTTGGGAAAATTTGGGAAATCAATAATTACTCATTAAGTTGATTCCTTTAGTTATAATTGATGGTATTAAGATCTTTGTGACTAGATACGAGTGGGTTGGAGTTAAATTCTAAGGGAAAAGCGGTGCTTGAGCAGTGAGTGGCCTGTGAATCGAGGTAAGTGTCGTGTCTAACTTTGGCTTGAGGGAATAGGTATTGTGTGATTACTTGCTACGTGTTTTGTTGTTGAATACGAGGTATAGGTGAGGTGACGAGCACCTATTCATTGTGGTCGATTCATAGCATGCGAGTGAAATTCCATTATTGCAAATTTTGTAGTCTTAAGTTTTATTATCCATGTTTATTGTTGTTATTGAAATATTGGGAGACTTATATTCAGTTACATCGAGGTTTGATAAATTTGTGAATATTGGTTCAAGTTGTGATGTTAAACTGTGAAACTAATCAGTGATGAAATATTGGTTTCTTGTGAAATTCCTCTCTATCCGTTGTTATTGATTTATTTATATTGTGAGTAAGAGTGTAAAGCACGAAGGGTGATGCCGTGCATGATTATTTATATTGTGAGGAAGCGTGTAAAGCACGAAGAGTGATGTCGTGCATGGTTTATTTATATTGTGAGGAAGAGTGTAAAGCACGAACGGTGATGTCGTGCATTATTCTTTATTATATGGTAAGGTTGAGAGTAAAAACACGAAGGGTGATGCCGTGCATTCTTATTTATTATTTGATGAGGTTGAGAGTAAAAGCACGAAGGGTGATGCCGTGCAGTTTTTCTTTACGATTTTAATTACTTAGTCTGTTTACTACTTTCTATTTAATTCTGTCTTTTCTTTATTCTCACTCCTTTTATTGAAATACCCCATTGTATGTCCCCTTCCCATTATTTGCTGATTTATTTCCTTATTTGTTGTTACTTCCACTAGCATGATTATACTGTTAAGGTTTTATGTGGTGCACTGTCCTAGCCTCGTCATTACTTCGCCGAGGTTAGGCTCGACACTTACCAGTACATAGGGTCGGATGTACTGATGCTGCAGATCCAAGTATCGGTTTAATCTGACTCTGAGATCGTAGCTGGCATTGCATAGAAGACCCAAGGTAGATCTGCCGACATCCGCAGATTCATGGAGTCCCCTCATTGATTCTCATTTACTGTTTTCTTTAGTTTCATAAATAGTTGTAATTCTTCATTTCAGCCAAATATTTGTAGTTATTCCTAGTAGTCCGTGAATTGTGATACCAGTTCCAAGGTAGCTAGACATATAGATTTCGCATGCGCAGTATTATTATGCACGTTTTGTTTCTTACTTTACTTATTATGCTTTGAGTTGTGGTAGTTCTCAGTATTTTGTAAGATTATTAGGTTGCAAATTTTTAATGTTGTCTTGCCTAGCAAGTGTAGCGTTAGGCGCCATCATAGTCCCGACAAAGGGAATTCGGGTCGTGACAAGTTGGTATCAGAGCACTAAGTTGCTTAGGTCTTACAATTCACAGATAAGCTTAGGAAGAGTCTAGGGGATCGGTACGAAGATGTCTGTACTTATCTCCCAGAGGCTATAAAGTTAGGAACAAGTTCACTTTTATTCAACTCCGTCGTACGATTCTTGTTATCACAATACTGATCGAACTCTTCTGTTCTTATTCTCTAGCAAATGGAGAGGACATGTACCCCTTCTTCCGTCGATCAGCAGTCGGATCCTCCACCAGCAGCTTTTGCAAGTGGCGAGGGGCGAGGCCGTGCCAAAGGCCGAGGCAATGGAAGGGCTCAACCCAGGGCACGAGCAGCAGCTTCAGTTGCGGAGCCTCGGGTAGAGTTCGATTATGAGGCTCCACCTCAGACCCTTCTGGCAGGACCAGCTCAGGTCCCAGAGGGGTTTATTGCTACCCCGGTAATTCAGGATGCCTTAGTCCGGTTAGTGGGCTTTATGGAGAGTTTGGCCCAGACTGGCGCATTCCCCACGGCGCCAGTCGTGTCTCGGGCTGGAGGAGGAGCCTAGACTCCTCCCACCCACACTCTGGAGCAGGTAGATCTCTAGTTTGAGACCCCAACAGCCCAACCAGTTGGGGTAGTTCAGTTGGTTGCTTCTGCACCGCCCATTGATGGGACAACTATGTCCTCCGATGCTTTGTGGAGATTGGATAGGTTTATCAAGATTTTCCCTGTTCATTTTAGCGGTATCACTTTAGAGGACCCCCATGAGTACCTTGATAGCTGCCATGAGGTTCTTCGGAACATGGGTATATTGGAGACCAATGGGCTTGACTTTGTTGCTTTCTAGATGACTGGTTCCGCCAAGAAATGGTGGAGGGATTATCTATTGACTAGACCAGCTGGATCACCTGCTCGTACTTGGGATCAGTTCTCACATCTCTTCTTGGAGAAGTTTCTGCCAAAATTAATACGAGAGAGGAGCACCGTTTTCATTTTGAGCTTCTCCAGATGGGCAGCATGATCGTTACTCGGTATGAGACCCGGTTGGTGGATTTGGCCCGTCATGCTATTCTTCTGCTTCCCACATACCGGAGAAGGTGGCTTCCCAGTTTCATACCCCAGCAGCCCATCCAGTTGGGGTAGTTTAGCTGGTTGCTGCAGCATCGCCCGTTGATGGGACAGTTATGTCCTCCGATGCTTTGTGGAGATTGGATAGGTTTATCAATATTTTCCTAGTTCATTTCAACGGTGCTACTTCAGAGGACCCTCAGGAGTACCTTGATAGTTTCCATGAGGTTTTTCAGAACATGGGTATATTGGAGACCAATGGGGTCGCTTTGCTGCTTTCTAGATGACTGGTTCCGCCAAGAAATGGTGGAGGCATTATCTATTGGCTAGACTAGCTGGTTCACCTGCTCTTACTTGGGATCAATTCTCACATCTCTTCTTGGAGAAGTTTATGCCTATTACTACGAGAGAGGAGCCCCGCCGTCAGTTTGAGCGTCTCCAGCAGGGCAACATGACCGTTACTTAGTATGAGACCTGGTTCGTGGATTTGTCCCGTTATGCTATTATTCGGCTCCTCACAGAGAGAGAAAGGGTTAGGAGATTTATTAAGGGTCTTGCTCAGCCTATCAGATTGCAGATGGCTAAGGAGACAGGGAGCGAGATCTCTTTTCAAGATGTGGCCAATGTGGCCCGGCGAGTTCAGATGGTTCTTGGATTGGGAGGTCAGGGGTCAGACAAGAGACCTCACTATTTTAGAGGATTCAGTGGCACCTCATATGGAGGCGGGGGTACTTATAGTATAGGCCATCCTTCCAGGCCATTTCATTCAGCACTTCAAGCATCCCAAAGTGCCCAAGGTGGCCGTGGTCATTATATGCCTTATTCTAATCAGCCAACTCCTATCAGTGCACCTCCTCTTCAGAGTTTTCAGGGTGGTTATTCAGGTCGACAGGGTCAGTTTGCCGGCCAGCAGTCTCAGCAGCCAAAGTCATGTTATACTTATGGTGACCCGAGGCACATTGCTAGATATTGCCCTTGCACGTCGAGCAGTTCTCAGTAACATGGTTCACGTGCCATGGTTTCGGCACCAGCTGCCGCACCGCCTGCCCAGCCTGCCAGAGGTAGGGTCAGGTAGCTAGAGGTAGGGGCAAGATTGTTAGAGGTGGAGGTCAACCCGCTAGAAGTGGAGGCCCGCCTATCAGAGGTCGTCCTAGAGACATGGTTTAGGGTGGTGGGGCCCAGCCCCGATATTATGCATTCCCAGCCAGACCTGAGGCTGAGTCCTCTGATGCCGTTATCACAGGTATTGTTTCAGTTGCAGTAGAGATGCTTCATTCCTATTTGATCCGGGGTCTACTTACTCTTATGTGTCATCTTATTTTTCTTCATATTTGGTTGTGCCCCGTGATTCATGGAGCACCCCTGTATATGTGTCCATGACCGTGGGGGATGTTATTGTAGTATATCGTTTTTATCGCTCGTGTGTGATTGTTATTAAGGGTTTTGAGACCAGTGTAGACCTTTTTCTCCTCGATATGGTGGACTTCGATGTTATATTAGGCATGGATATGTTGTTACCTTACCACGCTATCTATGACTGTCATGCCAAGATAGTGACCTTAGCCTTGCCGGGGTTGCCTCGATTGGAGTGGAGAGGGACTCCTAGCCATTCTTCTGGCAGAGTTATTTCTTATATGAAGGTTCAGCGTATGGTCTAGAAGGGGTGTTTGGACTATTTGGCTTATGTTAGTAATTCTAGTGCTAAGGTCCCTTCTATGGATTCAGTGCCTGTCGTGAGTTTCCTGAGATAATTCCTGCAGACCTGCCGGGGATGCCACCTAACAGGGATATTGAATTTTGCATTGATCTGGTTACAGGAACTCAACCCATTTCTATTCCGCCATACCGAATGGCCTCACCAGAGTTGAAAGAGTTGAAGGAACAGTTGCAAGACTTGCTTGATAAGGGCTTCATTAGACCGAGTGTCTCGCCCTGGGGTGCACCGCTGTTATTTGTGAAGAAGAAGGATGGGTCAATGAGGATGTGTATAGATTATAGGCAATTGAACAAAGTCACTATCAAGAATAGGTATTTCTTGCCGAGGATTGATGATTTGTCTTATCAGCTTCAGGGTGCCAAGTTGTTTTCAAAGATTGACTTGAGATCTGGCTACCATCAGTTGAGGATTAAAGCGTCTAATGTTCCTAAGACAGCTTTTCGGGCACGGTATGGGCACTATGAGTTTCTGGTGATGTCCTTGGGTTGACCAGTGCCCCAGCAGCATTTATGGACTTGATGAACCGAGTGTTCAAGCCTTACCTATATTCATTTGTGATTGTGTTTATTGATGACATTCTGATATAATACCGCAGTCGGGAGGAGCATGAGCAGCACCTCAGGATAGTGCTCCTGACTTTGAGGGACAGTCGGTTGTATGCTAAATTTTCAAAGTGCGAGTTTTGGTTGGATTCAGTTGCTTTCTTGGGTCATATCGTATCAGCAGAGGGTATTCAGGTGGATCCAAAGAAGATTGAGGCAGTTAAGAACTGACCTAGACCCACTTCAGCCACAGAGATCAGAAGCTTCCTGGGTTTGGCGGGTTATTACCATCGGTTTGTGGAGGGGTTTGCATCTATAGCAGTCGTGATGACTAAGTTGACTCAGAAAGGTGCCCCGTTCAGATTGTAGGACTAATGTGAGGCGAGCTTTCAGAAGCTCAAGATAGATTCGACTATAGCACCGGTGTTAGTATTACCATCAGGTTCTGGATCTTACACGGTATATTTTGATGCCTCCCGTGTGGGGCTCGGAGCAATTCTGATGCAGGAGGGCAGGGTGATAGCTTATGTGTCTCGTTAGTTGAAGGTTCATGAGAAGAATTACCATGTTCATGACTTACAGTTGGAAACCATTGTTCACGCGTTAAATATTTGGAGGCATTATCTTTATGGCGTGTCGTGTGAGATTTTCACGGATCATTGCAGCCTTTAGTATTTGTTCAAGAAAAAGGATCTCAATTTGAGGCAGAGGAGATGGTTAGAGCTATTAAAAGACTATGATGTTACTGTATTATATCATCGGGGAAAGGCCAATGTGGTGGTCGATGCATTGAGTAGGAAGACAATGAGTATGGGCAGCCTTGCTTTCATTCCAGTCGGTGGGAGGCCGGTAGCTTCAGACATTCAGACTTTGGCCAATCAGTTTGTGAGGTTGGATATTTCATAGCCCAGCCGTGTTATATTTTGTACAGTCGCTCGGTCTTCCTTGTTTGAGTGTATCAGAGATCGACAGTATGATGACCCTCACTTGATGGTCCTTAGGGACACAGTCCGGCACGGTGGTGCCAAGCAGGTTACAGTCAGAGATGATGGTGTTTTGAGGATGCAGGGTCGAGTATGTGTGCCTAATGTTGATGGGCTTCAAGATTTGATCCTTAAGGAGGCTCACATTTCTCGGTATTCTATTCACCCGGGTGCTGCCAAGATGTACCAGAACCTACGGCAGCATTATTGGTGGCGAATGATGAAGAAGGATATTGTTGCTTACTGTTGATACCCAATTTGTTTCTCATGTATTTCAAATATACATAAATACTTTCAAAACAGTGCATATGCATCATCATTTGACTCATAAACACATACAAGTATTTTCCTAATTTTTCTATAATTTTTAAAGACTTTTAAATCAATTTATTCCCATATTTTATTAGATAAATATTCATTAATTGCATCATAAATTATTTTATGATAATTTTATCATCTAACTTCATCATTTACATCCATATTAGGTTTTAAATATTTTTGGTGCATTTATTATAGTTATATTTGCATTTTAAGGCTAAAATTGCACATTTTGCAATAATAGCCTATATATACTTATAATTACTTTATTTATGAAAAAATAGCTTTTTATATTTTATAGTGTTAAATAATTGTTATTAACCATTTATGCACAAATAATATATTTTACTATTTTATTTATCATTTTTATAAATTATTTTATTAATTAAAAATGGGTATTTAACTAATAGCCGTAAATCCCTCCTATTTTCGGACCTAGGCTACCCAAACCAGCCCAAATTACCCAGCCTAACACCTAAAATGCCTAACCCATTAACCCCATCCCAAAACCAATGACTGAATTACTCCAATCCGGTCGCAACTTGTTCAACTGACCCGCCCCACTCCCATTTTAAATCTTGGTCGTTGATCTCCTAAGATCAACGATCCCTGTTAACCTACCCCTTTTAATATTAACTCCATAACCCTAATTCCCCTCATTCCCTCTCACCTGCCGTCACTAAATTCTCTCATCTCTCACCCCATGAACCCTAAGTCGATGTCACCCCTAACCTTCCCAATATCCAACCCTAAATCGGAATCATCCATGGATTCCTTTACCTTATTTGTATATCCTCACCACTGGCTACTTTTCTATGACCTTATTTGGTTGGTTGCCTAACATGGCAGCAAATCTTGCCATAATCAAACCAAACGGTTCAACTCTTTGATTTTCTGTGGTTATTCTGTCCGTATTCATCCCTAAATCTTCGAGGGTAACGAGTATGTGCATATCTTCTCTGATTTTTACTTACCCACAAATTAGGGTTTTCAAACCTTTTCAATCGGACCTAAAAAAGGTCTGATTTTATGATTTCTACCTCTATTCTGTGATTCTTACCTTATTTGCTTCATTTTCGTACTTTTCATTACTAATTTCCTTTCCCTTTTCTTACTATTTCTTACTGATTCTTTCATTTTAAGTTCGATTACCCTCACTTTTGAATTTTTATGTGCTTTTATGCCAATATTTTGCTTAAGTTTGTCTAGTATTTGGATTTCCTTTAATATTCGTTTAAATATTCTTAATAAACTCTTTTGTGATCACTTTTTCGATATTCTAAATAATCTTATGTTTTCCTAATTTGTATGCCTGATATTCCGAACAATTTTTGATTATTTTGGTATTACGCGTTCTGCCTTAATTACTTCGAGTAATTCCTAGGAATGCTTCCTTAATTTGTTAAAACCCTTGATTTATGCTATGGTTGATTCTGTAGATATTTCCTTGCTTATGATTGATTTTCTTTTATGATTATGTGTCGCGTTACACTACTATATATACCTTCCTCCCTATTCCTTTTAAAACGCCTTGAATTTTCTGAACTTAATACACTTTTCATAACCAAAAGCTATTCTATATTCTGTCTTTGGCCGCCTGGAAGCCAAGACCACTGGATTTTGAGCCACTGCTTCTGTGTATTTTTGCTCTGCTTAACTAGTTAGTTACTTGACTTATGTATTTCATTCTTTCATACCTTGATTTGCATATGTTGTTAGCATTAAAACCATGACCCCTGGTATGAATGTGAGCATCCCTTTACCCTGAATCCCTGTGATAAATATCTTTGTGACTCTGCTAATCTGCCTCTTGTTATTATGAAAACATGGTCACTCAACCCCTACACCCCTCCAATGTTTGTTTTTAATGACTGTCTTACCATGCTTAGATTTCTACTTTAAAAAGAACCTTTGTTATAAACTAGGTCCCATCTGTTTAGACTAATGTAACAACACTAGCTACTAAATGACATGATTTGCTGAGTTGCATGCCCTAATAGGATGCCATCCCCTTTCTATGGTATTGTCATGATTTTCTTAGTACTAACACTATGTTATGTACTTAGTCTGATTAAGCATGTTCTAACTTATTGGCAAACATGTTCATTGTTAACTCTATTTAGCATGTTCCTGTTGTCTGCATTGAGTATGAAACCTGTTATGAGCTTAATTAAAATAACTCTTGCGTGAGTTCTGTGATTCACTTAAGTATTTTGTTTTCTGGCTCAACTTGGCTATGTCTGTTTAATTAATTCTTGTTTTCTCAATTTTGGTCTTTCTCTTTTGTCCATCAAACTCTTTGAACCCTGCTCTTAATCAATGCTGCCTAAACTCTGTCCTTTGGCCTTCCTAGTGTGAGCACTGCTCGGTGTTCATTAGAGACCCTTGTGAACTCTAACACACTAGGACTTAGTCTTTAATCCTTTCTTGGATTTGTTTTGGTTAATCACCTTAGTGTGAGCACAGCCCTGGGTTCTTGAAGCCCTTGGGCACTCTGACACACTAGGGTCTTGGTTCTATATGCTCAAATCTTGTCATGTACTCACTGGGTGAATCACCTGGCTGCTTGTGTCTAAGAGCCTGTAACTTTGGGACTGTTTGTAAAGTGTGAGAATGAAGGCTTGGCCTGGCCAGGTGTATCATTGGGTATGTTGTAGGCTCCCTATAGTTATACTTGTTCTATAATTTACTATATTCATTCTGGGTCTGTAATAACTATTGCAATAACATCATGGGGTATTAGTAAAATGGGAAAGGGTTCTTACTTCACATTCGTACTCACAGGGTAGAAATCATGCCTATAGGATTATATTGTACTGTTGAAATTGTATGCTAGAAATCCTTCCTATAGGATGATACTGTGTTACCGAATTGTATGCTGGAAATCCTGACTGTAGGTTTTATGTACTGTGTTGCTGAAATCATGTGCTAGAAATCATGCCTATAGGATGTAAAATTAGTTTAAGTGCCAGAAATCATGCCTATAGGATGTAAAATCAGTTTAATTGCTAGAAACCATGCCTATAGGATTAAAAATCAGTTCAATTGTGGAAATCATGTCTATAGGGTTTAAAATCAGTTTTAGTTATCGTCCTATTAGGAGTATGTAATATTGTGCTATTTATCATCACTAGAAACCATGCCTATAGGATTCGATTAACTGATTCTGAATATGCTTCTATTATTACCACTGTCACCTAGACAGCGTGCTTATAGGATTAAGCAAATAATTCTTCATATTTTCCTATAGCCTACCATTATTTACTAACGCCTAAAGCACATATATACCATGTCAATAGGATTAATCATAATGTTCTAAAATCAGTAGGCAAATTTATTCAGGCTCTAACAATCGCATTAAGAAATTGATTTCATATATGACTGCATGTTTGTTCGTTCAACATCACATAGATATCCTGCCTATAGGGTTCTGCAATTAATAAATCTGCTAAGGTCAATCAGTTGCGTGCATTTGTTGTTTATATGTGGAGGCTAATTTGAGTCAATACTTGTCTTTATTTGAAAGTCCTAATTGTTTTTGTATGTCGCTTAGTATTTTCAATTTTGAGCAACTTAGGTCGAGTCTAGAACTGTCACGACCCAAATTCCCAACCGGAGGGATCGTGATGGCGCCTAACACCACACTTTCTAGGCAAACCAATGTTAGATTCGATTAGCTATTTACCTTTGATTATCCATTTAAACATAATAAACAATTATAAAAAAAAACTTAAGTTACTGATTTTCAATGAATAATTCCAAACATAAAATAATAAACACTTAAATAAACCGAGCCACGAACTAATTATATAAGTAACTCTAGAACTACCCCAGGGTCTGGTGTCACAATTCACGAACCACTAAAGAATACTACAAATAATGGGTTGAAAGAAATAGTGTAATTGTTCTGAATATAATAAAACAGTTTTATAAAAATAGGAGAAGACTCTCGGGATCTGCGAACGCCGGCAGATATACCTCGTGTCTCCGAATAAATAAATGGCCGCTCTAAATATCTCTATTAGTGGTCGATACCTGAATCTGCACAAAAGAGTGCACAGTGTAGTATCAGTACAACCGGCCCCATGTACTGAGTAAGTGTCGAGCCTAACCTCGACGAAGTAGTGACGAGGCTACGGCGGGTCATTAGCAATATATAATCTTTGACAATAATATATACAATAACACAACAAAACAATTCTACACGAATAAGAAAAATATAACTGAGACAATAAATATAAAGCAAGAAGGAAATCTAAGCAAATAATTAAGTACTGCAACAACAATGAAATAACTTAGCCGCCTTTTCCAAGCCTCAGCTATAACAACCTCTCAAATGATTTCCAAGTAAATAAAAGTAGTGCCAAAATATTAAAAATAGTAATATAAAATGGTAGCCTTCAAATCTTGGTTTTTCTTTGAAAATCATTGAAAATATAATTGTCCTCCCTTATTGCTCCTTACTGCGGCATGAAACCCGATCCTACCAGACATATCATATCAGTTTATTCAGCCGTATCACAATCAATTATCCACCCTTATCACAGCCGCCTTATCACCGCCTTTCAAGTCAAAGCCTTTTACAATATTTATGTCTCGACAAATTGGAAACAAAACAAGTTTCACTTTATAATAATAGTAAAAGCAGAGTATGAAATAATGACAATAAAACAATGAGTGTTCCAGCCTTTATTTTATCAACAGTAAAACATACATATTCTCCCTTATCATTGTCTTGTTGCGGCTTGCAACCTGATCCCACCTATTCAAAATATCACAATCCATTATCCACCCTTATCACAAACCCCTTATCACAAACCCCTTATCACAGCCCCCTTATCACACCAATTTTGTTTATTCACCAAAAACTTTCACAGTTCAGGCCAAGCCTTTCACAACACTTTTATTTCAACAAATTTCAAACAGAAAATAGTATAGCTCGTAAGCTAAAACCAATATCATTTCACAATAAAACCAACCAGAATATATGTAAACACCGTAACGCTGTCAACCCAGCTCAGTCTTTATGTACCATGATAAAATCAAGAGAACAGCCAACACTTTTAATACACTTGCCACCACAATTGGCAACAATCAATTGAAACCAAACAACCACATAAACCTCAACAATCATAAAACAGTTAAACTGCATTCTTCATCACTTCCTCAATATTATCAAAAATGAAACCAACAGGAACATATATATATATATAATTCATAAAAATAATGCCAAACCGCTCAACCGTTTTGTACCACAAGGAATCCAGCTAAAACAACAGTTACTCTTTCCAAAATAACCACAACAATATCTAACAACAAAATAACAAGGCCAAGTAGTCATAGAAACAATAATGGACATAGAACAATTAAGACAAGAATCAATTAAGTTATGAACGAGAAAGGGATCATGCTTAATAGGCAAATTGGATGGTGCATAGATACTCGTCACCTCACCTATACGCCACGCCCATGCATTTCACATAGAAAACAAGTGGGGATTCATATTCCCTCAAGTCAAAGTTAGACCAAATACTTACCTCAATTTCGCATACCACTCACTGCTCAATTACAGCTTTTCCTTTAGAATCTTGCTCTAACTTGCTCGAATCTAATCATAATTAACTCAATATCATTAATTAAGGCTAAAGGAACTAACTTTATTGAAAATTGTAATTTTTTCCTGAGTTTTCTAAAAAAAGTGAAAACCCGACCCCGGGACCGCTTGGTCTAAACTCGGGTTTCGAACCAAATTACGTTTACCCATTCACCCACGAAACCAAATATACAATTAGTTTCGAAATAAAACCTCAATTGGTTCGATTTTTACAAAATTCTCTAATTCTACCCAAACCCTCAATTTTTATCATGAAATTTTTTAGTTTTTGATTTAAAAGAGATGAAAAACAATGAGTAATTGAAAGAGTAAAGTTTAGAATTGATTACCTATAACTTGGGGATAATATTTGGTGAAGGAATTCGTTCCTAGGGTTGTGGGGTTCGAAAATTTGAAGAAGAAGAAGTTTGCCCGTTTTATATATATTTTTCTACCAGCTATTCTGTCTCGTTTCTCTTGTCAAACGATCCCGAAACTCGATTTTTATGTCTCCAATAGATTCCTTGTGAAATTCTAATCACGTTAGGCTTTTGAATCACTACATTTGACCTTATAACGAAGGAGATATGTAGGTTTTAATATTTGCAAATAGTGCAGATTTTAATACGTCATTAGTGGCAATTTCATAATTAACCCGAATAATCTGGCAACCTTAGTAAAATGCCCATAAAATTCTCATACGATGTCCAAATTCAATGATTCCTTTTGGTACGGGTCCGTAATTACGATACAGATCTAATACTTCATTCAAAAAAGAAATAGGAGCTCATTTGTTCAATATGATATCATTTATGCTTGAAAAAACGACGTCTAAGCATAAGAAAGAACGAGCGAAACACAACCCAAACCTATTTGAAACTCACCCGAGCCCTCGGGGCTCTAAACCAAATATACAGGCAAGTCTGAAAGAATCATATAGATTTTCTCGTGCGATCAAATCATGAAAATAACATGTAAAACTATGAATTAAATCTCAAAACTTATTATTTTGCCTCAAGAACACTTATAGTTCATAACTTTTCAACCAGATGTTCGAATCACGTCAAACGAACTCCGTTTTTCACCAAATTTCACAGGCAAGAACTAAATATCATAACAAATCTGTATCAGGCTCCAGAACCAAAATACGGGCCCGATACTAATGATTTCAAATATTAATTCTTTTCTTTATTTCATAAATATTTCAGCAAAACAATTTCTTTCAAAAATTGATTTCTAAGGCTTGGGACCTCGGAATTCATTTCCGGGCATACGCCCAAAACACATATTTTACTGCGGACCTCCCAGGATCATCGGAATATAGATCTGGGTCTGTTTGCTAAACATGTTGACCAAAGTCAACTATAATCAAATTTTAACTCTAGAAATTACTAATTCTCATATTTTCACATAAAAGCTTTCTGGTTTCACGCCCGCACTGCGTACGCAAATTGAGGTAGTTAAAATTAATCTTTATATGCCTTACAAGCTTAGAATTAGGTCTAATTTCATAAAATGACCCTTTGGGTCGTCACAAGAACCATCCTAAATAGATGTCCCAATGCCTCCAGGACCATAGGTAAGGGACGGGTAGTGCACGCATAGGACACGAGTGAGAATTAACTAGAGCGCTTTAGGTAAAAAACTCAAAGATAGTAATCGGGTAGCCAGAGATGATAGTCTGTGCCCGCTGAATAATATGAGTAACACCCCCATATTGGGGGAGCTACGAAGCATTATTTATGTTGCACGGGGTGATCCTATAGGCTAAAAAACTTAGGTCCCCCCATCCCTATTAAATAATTCCTTCGCTTTCTTTAGACTAATTCGCATAATTTAAAGTTCGGCCGGGAACCACTATTGTGGACCTCGAGGGGTGCCTAACACCTTCCACTCAAGGTAATTTTAGCCCTTACCCGATCTCTGGTGATGCAAACTAGTACAACATGAGTTATTTGCAATAGGTGCCCTAACGCACCTTAATCCGTTAGGTGGTGACTCTCCCAATGTCCAATTCCTTTCCCTCGTCAAAAAGGAGTTGTCAAATGTCAAAACCCGATTTCACGAGAAAAAGGGGGCGTGACAGCATGGCGACTCTGCCGGGGATATCCTTAGGCTCTTACCATAACAAACTTTTTTTGTGAATTAGTCTTTCTCAATAAGTGTGGCTTTATTATTCTGCTAATACTTGCACATCCCTCTCCTGTTTTCCCTTTATATGGACTTATTTGACGTCCTTCGTTTAATTTGACTGCAACATTATGCTCACTAAATTCCCTCTTTTTGCCATGTCTTTCCGTTTTATCGCTTTTTCATTATGGAAACTAACTCCTTTCCTTGTTTTCTTTCTCCTGCCTTTACAATTATTAAATACCGCATTTTATCGTTTTCATCATGCAAATACTTGACAACGTGTTATTTTTATTTTGCATAAATACATGCTCGACATCATATTACACTCGTGAGTAATTAATACCATAGTTGTCACGACCCAAAATCCTAACTTCGGTCGTGATGGCGCCCAACAGCGGGGTCAGGCAAGCCAACATTTAAACTACTACGGATCCTTCTCATTTGCCTTAAACATATCAATATATATACTAAGATACAAAGATTAGATTATCAACCGATTAGGGGTAATTAACCAGTTTTAACAAAAGCAATCATAATGAGGTGTGAGTCCAAAATACGCATATATGTACGGACATAATCCACACAAATACTACGTGTGTGCCAGGAACTAGTGTCACGAGTATCACGGGCATACTAACTAGATATACAAAAGATAGAATATGCAACCCCACTTTCTGAAATAAATAGACAGGAACATAAGCAAAAGAAACTCCATGGTGCTGCCTGAGGATCGCCAGGAGAAGCAGCTCACCATGAAGTCAGGTCTGCTACAGTCAATATCTAGCTCCGGTCTGATAACCAGATGCACCAGCCTCAGAACTTGTACAGTTAAGTACAGAAGTGCAGCATGAGTACATAAATAAATATGTACCTAGTGAGTATCCCGTCTAATCTCGAAGAAGTAGTGACGAGAGGTCGACTTGACACTCACTAAGGTCCAACAGTATAATATATGATAGGATATAACGAAATACCGTAGGCATGTAAGACAGTGGGCAGCAAATGCGTATCAAGCACAGAAATCCAGGTAATTACTGCACATAAATAACAATGTCTACCTTCATTTTCCCCAAATATCTGTCAAGCCAATATCCACGAAACAGTACCAAATAGTCATGCGCACACAGGAATAAGACAATCGGCCGGGGTCGTAAGGGAGACATCTAAGTACTGTTTGGTCGTAAAGCTTCGCCCGCTCGCGAATCATACCTGCGACTCGGGTGCTGACACATATATACTGAATTATCATAAAACTTCCCCCGCTCGCGAATCATACATGCAACTCGGGTGCTGAGACATATATACCGAATTATCATAAAGCTTCCACCGCTCGCGAATCATACATGCAACTCGGGTGCTGAGACATATATACCGAATTATCATAAAGCTTCCACCGCTCGCGAATCATACCTGCGACTCGGGTGCTGACACATATATATCTATACCAACTTGCCAATAGGCTCAGTGGAGGCTATACTCGTAACAAGGATTAATTAACTGGAAATTTAGATGCAACTTCTACCATTTTCATGCTAGTCCAAGTAATAAGCAACTCAAAGTACGCCTAAAGATACATATAAGGCACATAAAAGCATGCTTGTGAGTCCTAAAACTACCCGACATGGCATAATAGTCGCTACGTACGGACTCTCGTCACTTGGTACGCACGTAGCCCCCAACACAATTACACGCAGCATATAGAACACCTATGGGGACAATTCCCTCTAACAAGGTTAGAAAGGAGACTCACCTCGTGTCGAATCCACCTCTCAGACTAAGGATGCGCCTGAAACTCTGAACTCTACACCCGAGGACTTGCAACTAGCCAAATATTGTACAAGTATATCAATTCATGCTCAAAGTAGGGGAATTATCCTATTTATTCAATAATTTCAGTATTCTTGAAAAATTCCCAATATTCAACCCTGGGATCGCACGCTCGAATTCCAAAACTTCTCGAAGGAATAACTCACCCATAGCCTAAGGATCGTTAATATACGGTTTCTACTTGAATTCATAGCAATAAATGAGTAATTCATCAAATTCCTCAAGAACCCTAAGTTACTACCCAAATCTTGTTTTTCCACTAATTTATTAGTAAATTTAACTAGTAATTCATGAATTAAAACTAACTTTAGGGTGGAATTAACTTACCTTACAGTGGTTGGTCGTGGAGTCCATATTAAAAGCCCTCAAGGTCTTACCATGGAGGAAAAATGAGAAAGAAGGTGAAGACTCCCGTATTTAATGAACACACTGCCTGGCCTACAGTGATTCCGCACCTGCGGCTCGAGGACCGCACCTGCGATCTCGCTCCTGCGAGCAAAAAATTGCACCTGCGGAGCTGGACGAGTGGGGCTGGGGTCGCACCTGCGGAGGGGAGACCGCACCTGCGACTCCGCTCCTGCAGACCTTTGTCCGCACCTGCGAGAAAGGAGGGCCTCACCTGGGGCCGCACCTGCGATGCTTGGGACCGCAGGAGCGATCCCGCACCTGCGACTGGGCAACCGCACCTGCGGTCACACCAGATCAGATGCACCAGCTGGTTTTTAGCCCCGTTTGGTGCTCGAGAGGCACCTGGGCCCACTTGAGCCCCCGTCCAAATATACCAACAAGTCCCAAATAATAATACGGACTTTCTCGAGCCTTAGGAACACTCAAAACAACGCTAAAACTTAAAATCACACCCCAAAACCCCTAGAATCATAATTTAAAAACTTCAAGTTCTTGATTTCTATAACAATGCGTCGGACCGACCTATAATGCTCGGAATGACACCAAATTTTGCAGGCAAGTCATAAATGACATAAAGGAACTATTCCCGGTCTCGGAATTCCGTTCGGACCTCAATAACATTAAATCACGTTCCAAACCAAATTTCAAACTTAAGGAAATTCTTATTTCTATATGGGTGACGAAATGCTCCCGGGCCATCGAAAACTCGTTCCGAACATACGCCGAAGTCTGAAATCATTATACGAAGCTAATGGAACTATCGTAACTCAATTCCGAGGTCGTTTGCTCAAAATGTTGACCGAAGTCAAACTTGGCCAAAAAGGCCAACCTTAAGGAACCAAGTGTTCCTATAGCACTCTAAACACTTCCAAATCCCGAACCACCTGTCCCCGCAAGTCATAAATCACATGAAGCCTCTATGGGAAGCCTCATTTAAGGGAACGAGGCCCTAATATGCAAAATGACCGGTCGGGTCGTTACATTATCCCCCTCATAAACAAACGTTCGTCCTTAAACGGGCCTAGAATCGTACCTGATGTGCTGAATAGGTGCAGATATTTGCTCCGCATGTCCTCCTCGGACTCCCAAGTCGCCTCCTCAACTAGTTGGCCCCTCCACTGGACCTTCATTAGAGAAACTCTCTTGGATCTCAACTGGCGGTCCTGCCTATCAATAATAGCAACTGGCTCCTCCTCGTAAACTTCTCATCCAACTGAATAGTGCTGAAATCAACCACGTGAGAGAAGTCGGCGTGATACCTCCGGAGCATCCATACATGGAAGACCGGATGAACTCCTGATACACTAGGAGGTAAAGCTAGCTCATAAGCAACCTCTCCAACTCGCCTCAACACCTCGAAAGGACCTATAAACCTTGGGCTCAGCTTGCCTTTCTTCCCCAATCTCATAATGCCCTTCATTGGCGAAACCTTCAGCAGGACCTTATCTCCATCCATAAATGCTACATCACACGACCTCTGATCTGCATAACTCTTCTGTCGAGACTGTGTTGTGCGAAGCCTCTCCTAAATTAACTTCACCCTCTCCAAAGCATCTCTCACCAGATTAGTGCCATATAACTTAGCCTCGCCAGGCTCAAACCACCTGATAGGAGAACGACGTTGCCGACCATACATAGCCTCAAATGGAGCCATCTCGATGCTGGACTGATAACTATTATTGTATGCAAACTCGGCCAAAGGCAAGAACTGGTCCCACTGACCTCCAAAGTCAATCACACAAGCCCTAAGCATGTCCTCCAATATCTGAACTGTACGCTCCGACTGGCCATCAGTCTGAGGGTGAAATGTTGAGCTGAGATCTATCTGAGTGCCCATCTCACTGTGCAATGCTCTCCAGAACTGTGAGGTGAACTGAGGACCTCGATCTGATATAATGGACACTGGAACACCGTGCAATCTGACTATCTCCCGAATGTAGATCTGGGCTAGCCTCTCAAAAGTATAAGTAGTAGCCACAGGAATAAAATGCGCTGATTTGGTCAATCTAACCACAATGACCCAAATCGCGTCAACCTTCTGCACGGTCCAAGGCAACCCAACCACGAAGTCCATAGTGATGCGCTCCCACTTCCACTCAGGAATGGGCATCTGCTGAAGTAGGCCTCCTGGCCTCTAATGCTCGTACTTAACCTGCTGGCAATTAAGACAGCTAGCCGCATACTCCACAATGTCTTTCTTCATCCGCCTCCACCAGTAATGTTGCTTCAAATCGTGATACATCATTGTCACACCTGGATGAACAGAATACCGAGAACCGTGCGCCTCTGCTAGAATCCTCTCCCTCAGGCCATCAACATTAGGAACACACAAATGGCCCTGGAGTCTCAGAACACCATCCTCGCCCATAGTAACCTCATTGGCCCTACCCTGGACCACTGACTCCCGAAGCTCTGCTAAGCACGGATCATCGAACTGCCGAGCCTTAATCTCTCCCAGTAGCGAAGACTGAGCAACTACATGTGCAAGAACTCGACGAGGCTCTGAAAGGTCTATTCTCACCAGGAGATTAGCCAAGTACTGAATGTCCAAAGCTAGAGGTCTCTCCTCAGCTGCAATGAAGGCCAAGATACCCATACTCTCTGCCTTCCTGCTCAAGGCATTCGCTACCATATTTGCCTTGCCCGGATGATAAAGAATGGTGATATCATAATCCTTCAACAACTCAAGCCATCTGCGCTGCCTCAAATTAAGATCCCTCTGTTTGAACAAGTGCTGCAAACTGCGCTGGTTTGTATAAACCTCAGAGGACACTCCATACAAGTAGTGCCTCCAAATCTTCAGGGCATGGACGATCGCTGCCAACTCTAAGTTGTGCATAGGGTAATTCTTCTCATGAAACTTCAGTTGGCGTGAAACATAAGCAATAACTCTCCTGTCCTACAGCAACACACATCCCAACCCAACGCGTGAAGTGTCGCAATACACAGTATACATCCCAGAACCGGAAGGCAATGTCAGAACTGGGGCTGAGGTCAAAGTTGACTTGAGCTTCTGAAAGCTCGCCTCACACTCGTCGGACCATCAAAACGGGGCATTCTTCTGAGTCAATCTAGTCAATGGAGCTGCAATAGAAGAGAAGCCCTCCACGAATCGGCGGTAATAGCCTGCAAGGCCCAAAACGCTTCTAATCTCTGTAGCTGAGGTAGGACGCAACCAACTTTGAACTGCCTCAATATTCTGAGGATCAACCTTAATCCCCTCTCCAAATACCACATGCCCCAGGAATGCCACGGAATCTAACCATAACTCACACTTGGAGAACTTAGTATATAGCTTCTGTTCCCGCAAGGTCTAGAGCACAACCCTCAAATGCTGCTCATGCTCACCCAGGCTCCGTGAGTAAATCAAGATGTCATCAATGAAGACAATGACGAAGGAATCAATATACGGCCTCAACACCCTATTCATCAAGTCCATGAATGCTGCTGGAGCATGAGTCAAGCCAAAGAACATCACCAGGAACACATAATGACCATATCTGGTACGAAATGCAGTCTTCGGAACATCTGAGGCCTGAATCTTCAACTGATGATAACCCGACCTCAAATCAATCTTAGAAAACATGCGAGCACCCTGCAACTGGTCAAACAAATCATTGATGCGCGGTAGAGGATACTTGTTCTTAATGGTCACCTTATTCAACTGGTGGTAATCAATACACATCAGCATAGACACATCCTTCTTCTTCACAAATAGGGATTGGAGCGCCCCACGGCGATACACTCGGCCTGATGAACCCCTTAGCCAACAACTCCTCAAGCTGTTCCTTCAACTCCTTAGGAGGCATACGGTACGGGGGAATGGAAATAGGCTGAGTATCTGGAGCTAAATCAATGCAGAAATCAATGTCTCTATCTGGAGGCATGCCTGGAAGGTCTGAAAGAAACACCTCGGCAAAATCTCGAGCAACTGGCACTGAATCAATAGTCGGGGACTCGGCGGTGGTGTCCCGCACATAAACAAGGTAAGCCAAACAACCCTTCTCGACCATACGCCGATCCTTCACGAAGGAAATAACTCGGCTGGATGCACTAACTGAAGAACCCATCCACTTAAGCCTGGGCGACTCAGGAATGACTAAAGTAACTATCTTGGCATGGCAATCCAGCACGGCATGATAAGGAGATGGCCAGTCCATGCCTAGAATAACCTCGAAATCAACCATGTCGAGCAATAATAGGTCCGCTCTGGTCTCGAACCCACAGAAGGTAATCACACAAGACCAATAGACCCGGTCTACCACAACAGAATCGCCCACAAGAGTGGACACATAAATGGGAGAACCCAAGGACTCACGAGGAACATCCAGAAAATGAGCAAATAGTGCTGAAACATATGAGTAAGTGGAACCCGGATCAAATAATATTGAAGCCTCTCTACCACATACTGAGATAATACCTGTGATCACGGCGTCTGAGGGTACTGCATCTGATCTGGCCGGAATAGCATAAAATCTAGCTGGAGCACCTGAAGACTGAGCTCCCCCAGAGTGAACAGGAGCTAACTGACCCCTTCCTGACTGGCCTCCCCCTCTAGGACGACCCCTGTCAACCTGTCCTCTACCTCTTGGTGCCCGGACTGCTGGTGCTGAACTCATATACTGATAACCCTGTTGCACTATCTTGCCCCGAAACCTGGGACAAGCCCTCCTCACATGGACTAAATCCCCGCACTCGTAACATCTCACAGGTGGCATATCCTGCTGTCCCGAAGGAGAATCCTGAATGGCCGGAGAGCGATGTGAACCCTATGTCATAGCACTGAAATAAGAACTGGAGGATCTCTGGCGACTGGAGTAACCACTGGGTGAACTCTGAATAGCTGGGGGACGGTAGGAGCGCTCTGGCATCGCGCTGAACTGAGGCCTCACTGGAACACCTCTGGGAGGTGGTGGAGGTGTTGAATATGAAGGCCTGCTAGGCTGACCACCCCCAATCTAACCTCTGCTCCTAACTGGGGCATCCCTGAAATCACCGGAGAACCTAGCCCTCTTGTCCTACTGACCCTACTCCCTGCTCCTTGACCGATAACCCTCGATCCTGCGAGCAATCTCTACCATGAGCTGATAAGGAGTACCCATCTCCACCTATCGGACCATGGTGGCTCTAATGCCTGGATGCAACCCAACTACGAATCTACGCACTCTCTCAGTATCTGTAGGTAGTATCATAAGTGCATGACGTGACAACTCCGAAAATATGGCCTCATAATCTGTCACTGACATATGCCCCTGCTCTAGCTGCACAAACTGACGCCGCAGCTCTTCCCTCTCAGAGGGTGGAATATATCTGTCCAAGAACATCTGCGTGAACTGCTCCCAAGTGACAGGAGGAGAATCTGCTGGCCTGCCGAGTATATAGGACTGCCACCTGCTGCGAGCTCTACCCTCTAACTTAAATATGGTGAAATTCACTCCATGGGACGCTAGGATCCTCATGTTGTGCAGTCTGTCCCTGCACCTATCAATGAAGTCCTGGGAATCCTCGCCCCGCTCACCCTCGAAGTCTGGAGGGCGCAATCGGGTCCATCTCTCCAACATCTTCTGCTGATCGCCATTCGCAGTTGGTCTAGGCTCAGGTGTTGCTGCTACAGGCTGGACCCCACCCTTGGGCAGTGTACCCGGGTTATGATGTACTGCTGATGTCTGACCAGCGGCCTTGGCGGTAGGAGTATGGACTCCCCCTCCCGCCTGAGAAGTGGCAGGATCTGCTGGAAATAAACCAGCCTGGGACATAGTGTCCATGAATCTCATCATACGGCCCAAAACCTCCTGGAAGCCTGGCGCCATCATGAAGTCTACTGGAGCAGGAGCTACTGGAGGCACCTCGTCCTGCTCCTCTATGATAGGGTCCCCTGGTGGTGCAACTGGGATAGCTCTGGGATTCCCTCGTCCCTTACCTGAGGCCGGTGCCCTCCCCCTGCCTCTACCATGACCTCGGGCGGCAGGGGTAATGGCATCTCCCAGACAAGGAACATCGGATGCGCGCGTCCTCACCATCTGTGAGGGAATAGAAGAATAAGTTTTGAGTATATCATCGATTGCATGAGAGAATATGAATAAGGAGAGGTTTCCTAACACCCTATAGCCTCCTGAAGATAAGTATAGACGTCTCCATACCGATCTGTAAAACTCTACTGGGTCTGCCCGTGACTCGTGAGACTTAAGTGAACCTAGAGCGCGTATACCACGTTCTCACGACCCAAAATCCTAACTCGGGTCGTAATGTCGCCCAACAGCGGCGGCAGGTAAGCCAACATTTAAACTACTACGGTTCCTTCTCATTTGCCTTAAACATATCAATATATATACTAAGATACAAAGCTTAGATTATTAGTCAATCAGGGGTAATTAACCAGTTTTAAACAAAAGCAATCATAATGAGGTGTGAGTCCAAAATATGCATATATGTACGGACATAATCTATAAAAATACTACGTGTATGCCAGGAAATGTGTCACGAGTATCACGAGCATACTAACTGGATATACAAAAGATAGAATATACAACCCCACTGTCTGAAATAAATAGACAGGAACATAAGCAAAAGAAACTCCATGGTGCTGCCTGAGGATCGCCAGGAAAAGCAGCTCACCGTGAAGTCAGGTCCGCTACAGTCAATATCTAGCTTCAGTCTGATAACCAGATGCACCAGCCTCAGAACCTGTACAGTTAAGTACAGAAGTGCAGCATGAGTACATAAATAAATATGTACCTAGTGAGTATCCCGTCTAATCTCGAAGAAGTAGTGACGAGAGGTCGACTTGACACTCACTAAGGTCCAACAGTATAATATATGACAAGATATAATGAAATACAGTAGGCATGTAAGACAGTGGGCAGCAAATGTGTATCAAGCACAGAAATCCAGGTAACTACTGCACATAAATAACAATGTCTACCTTCCTTTTTCCCCACATATCTGTCAAGCCAATATCCATGACACAATACCAAATAGTCATGCGCACACAGGAATAAGACAATCGGCCGGGGTCGTAAGGTAGACATCTAAGTACTGTTTGGTCGTAAAGCTTCCCCCGCTCGCGAATCATACCTGCGACTCGGGTGCTGACACATATATACCGAATTATCATAAAGCTTCCCCCTCTCGTGAATCATACCTGCGACTCGGGTTCTGACACATATATATCTATACCAACTTGCCAATAGGCTCAGTGGAAGCTATACTCGTAACAAGGATTAATTAATTGGAAATTTAGATGCAACTTCTACCATTTTCATGCTAGTCCAAGTAATAAGCAACTCAAAGTACGCCTAAAGATACATATAAGGCACATAAAAGCATGCTTGTGAGTCCTAAAACTACCCGACATGGCATAATAGTCGCTACGTACGGACTCTCGTCACTTGGTACGCACGTAGCCCCCAACACAATTACATGCAGCATATAGAACACTTATAGGGACAATTCCCTCTTACAAGGTTAGAAAGGAGACTCACCTCGTGTCGAATCCACCTCTCGGACTAAGGATGCGCCGGAAACTCTACACCCGAGGACTCGCAACTAGCTAAATATTGTACAAGTATATCAATTCATGCTGAAAGTAGGGGAATTATCCTATTTATTCAATAATTTATGTATTCTTCAAGACGTCCCAATATTCAACCTCGGGCCCGCATGCTCGAATTTCGAATATTCTCGAAGGAATCACTCACACATAGCCTAAGGATCATTAATATACGATTTCTACTTGAATTCATAGCAATAAATGAGTAATTCATCAAATTCCTCAAGAACCCTAAGTTACTACCCAAATCTTGGTTTTCCACTAATTTAGTAGTAAATTTAACTAGTAATTCATGAATTAAAACTAACTTTAGGTGGAATTAACTACCTTACAGTGGTTGGTCGTGGAGTCCTTATTCAAAGCCCTCAAGGTCTTACCATGGAGGAAAAATGAGAAAGAAGGTGAAGACTCCCGTATTTAATGAACACACTACCTGGCCTACAGTGATTATGCACCTGCGGCTTGAGGACCGCACCTGCGATCTCGCGCCTGCGAGCAAAAGCTCACACCTGCGGAGCTGGACGAGTGGGGCTGGGGTCGCACCTGCGGAGGGGAGACCGCACATGCGGCTCCGCTCCAGCGGACCTTTGTCCGCACATGCGAGAAAGGAAGGCCTCACCTGGGGCCGCACCTGCGATTCTTGGGACCGGAGGAGCAGTCCCACACTTGCGACTGGGCAACCGCACCTGCGGTCACACCAGATCAGGTGCACCAGCAGTTGCATCAGCTAGTTTTTAGCCCCGTTTGGTGCCCGAGAGGCACCTGGGCCCACCCGAGCCACCGTCCAAATATACCAACAAGTCCCAAATAATAATACGGACTTTCTTGAGCCTTCGGAACAGTCAAAACAATGCTAAAACTCAAAATCACACCCCAAAACCCCTAGAATCATAACTTAAGAACTTCAAGTTCTTGATTTCTATTACAATGCGCTGGATTGACCTATACTGCTCGGAATGACACCAAATTTTGCAGGCAAGTCATAAATGACATAACGGAACTATTCCCAGTCTCGGAATTCTGTTCGGGCCTCAATAACATCAAATCACATTCCAAACCAAATTTCAAACTTAAGGAAATTCGTATTTCTATAATGGGCGCCGAAATGCTTTCGGGTCATCGAAAACCCGTTCCGAACATACGCCCAAGTCTGAAATCATCATACAAATCTAATGGAACTATCGTAACTCAATTCCGAGGTCGTTTGCTCAAAACGTTGACCGAAGTCAAACTTGGCGAAAAAGGCCAAACATAAGGAACCAAGTGTTCCTATAGCACTCTAAACACTTCGAAATCCCGAACCACCCATCCTCGCAAGTCATAAATAACACAAAGCCGCTATGGGAAGCCTCATTTAGGGGAACGGGGCCCTAATACGCAAAACGACCGGTCGGGTCGTTACAATAGCAACACTTGATGAGTGTCTGCGCTCTTCCTATATTACCCTTTTGAATTTGGAAAGGCTTATTTGCAGTAAAACTAGTCGACCATTGGTGCAGTCGACGGTTCCGTGCCTTTCCCTCTCAAGTCGTCTGCTTTAGGGTACTAGTCTAGACTTCTATAGAAACCTTACTCTGATAATAACTGTACATGCACCATGATCAAACCTAGTAGGGGCTAATATGTTGTCCGCATAATAACCCTCTAAGGAAAACCTTGTCCAAAGCCCACCGGAATTCCCGTAATCCCAACGGGCACAATCATGATATGTGCATAATTTGGAGGAAAAAGGCCCGATATGCTAATTGTTAATGTGTAAGTAGTCGAATCTGTAGGGTAAAGGGTCTAACTGTGTTTATTTTGCAAAAATGAGGCACGAAGTCCCCAGGTTCGGCATTTTCCGAAATATACTGCCTTTGTTGCTAGATTGGTGGGAAAATCTTTCACCAAGTGACAAAAATCACGTGAAGAGAGTTCTTGGAAATATACCCTCCTTATTACACATCCAGGTAAATAACATGTTGATCGAGGCTGCTACTATGTTCTGGGATGGAGAAAGGGTTGTATTCCGTTATGGCAATATAGAAATGACTCATCTCTTGGAGGAAATAGGAGGATTTGTTGGGTTACCCTGGGATATTCCCGATTTGTTAGTGCCCGAAAATCGCACTCCTAGAGGTTTCTGAAAATGATGGGTCTGAGGAAGAATGATTATTTTGTATGCCTGAAGAAGTCCTACATACCTTTTGACTACCTCTATGAACGATATGGACACAGCAAATTTTATCGTATTTTTCATGACGAATTCTCCATCACTTCCCTAGGTTGGACTCATCGTCGGGTTTTCGCGTTCATCGTCTCTTTTCTGGGTATGATAGTGTTTCCAATCCAAGGGGACAGGATACACACCAGGTTGTCCATGGTAACCAAAGCTTTAATGGAAGGGATTGAGGGACAAACATACACTATTTTCCCGATGATCGTAGCATAAATGTACCGAGCTCTACATCGTTGCAAAAAGGCGATCAAACATTTTGAGGGTTGTAACTTGTTGCTTCAGATTTCGTTGTTGGAGCATCTTCAAAGAGGCCAGTATCGCCAAGATTTTCTACGAAGACCAAGGAATGACCACATAGCTTTCCACCATCCAAAAAGAATGACCTTCATCCCAGACAGGTTTGCACAACCGGAGAACGTTATAGAATGGGTACAGTTTTTCAGCAATCTGACCGAGAACAAGGTCTATTGGATGTTCGAGTGGTTCCCTACTAGTGAATTCATCATCAGATCTAGGGATTTTCCGCATTTGGTGTTGATTGGGTTAAGGGGAATATATCCCTATGTTCCTATCAGGGTCATGAGACAAGCTGGTAGAAAACCAGTCATACCGCGAGTCTCCTAAATGAGTCATTACAAAGTAGACTTTCAAGATGATGCCATTCCATACAAATGTGAGGCCCAACACATGTGGCATTTGAAGATTATTGTGAAAAAGGATACCATTGATCCAGATCGATAGCACGCAGGTCATGTGTACTTCTACCCATTATGGTTAGATGATAGCATAGCAGGAATAGTCTAGCCAAGGGTCGGTCAAGAAAACAGGGTCATAGATGAAGCTACTGAAGCACAGGTGAAGTATAAGAGGTTACGCAAAAGAGTTCTTGAGTCCGAGGCTAGGCACTTGGAACAGCACAAGACAGACATGGAGTCAATTAACGAATGGAGGGAAATGGCTACGAAGTCGACGAAAAGGTTAGAATATATAGAGCATGGTCTAATGGAACTAGAAGGGAAGATGAGGAAAAGAGTCATAGACTATCAGAATGCAGAGGGAAACGAAGGAGGACACCTAGCAAAGGCGTGTCTGTTGCTGGTCATGCACGACCAGGGGAATCTGATTAATGGGGCCAAGAAGGCCAAACCTAGAGAAGGTCCCTCTAGGACCAAGTAGATTAGGATTATTTGCTTTTCTAGAGTCGTTTTGGAATTCGAATGTAATAAGGCAAATTCCATTAGTGTCTCATTTATTTATTGTCGTTTTAGGTTCGTCTTATTTACTACATTAATGAAATGAGGCAGTTATCGGCATTAACTTTCTCCAAATCTACGTGTCACTAGGCCTACCTCGGGCACAACGAGGTTCCCAAATTAGGACGCGAATTTATATTTCCGCAATACGTGTTTAAATACTGCAAATATCCTTTCAAACCCCTTACTGACTTGTTTACCTTTTGTTTTACGTTATTTTGATTATTCACATCCCCTAAGGTTGGTTCGCACATACTGGCATCATCAGCATACCAGATCCTGAGGCCATCCACCTCCTCCTCCTCTAAGTGATCCAAAAAGTAAGGGAAAAGCTAAGATGGATGATATGAGTGGTGTGAGGAAAGATAATGCAACACATGCAGAGAATGTTGAGACTTCAAACGGTCGGAGTACTCCGGCACAGAATGATTTGGCCTTACGATTGGAGCAGAAGATACTAGAATTGCAAGGGGAACTTGAGCAGGTCCGCAACTTGGCAAACCTCTCCCTCACCCTAAACGCCCCAGACATTAACTGGAAAAATGCCCAAAACCCAGTACTTCCTCCAAATACACCAAACCAACATCCGCAAAATCCTCCCGCACCCTATCAATACACAACACCTCCCCAAAATCCTAAACCTCTATCAATACCAAATCCTCCTCAGCACCAACATCTTCCAACTCAGTACCCGCAAACAACTACTTACCATACTCCTCAGAATACCCCATAACCTATTCTAAATCCGAAGAATTCAACTAATGATCACCACTACACCCAAACCCCGGTATCCACCAAAAGAATCCCATATACGTAGAAACCCTACCTGACTCCGCTCAACCCACCTCATACACACCAGAATTCGCCGAGAAGGACCTGCTCATCAAGAATATGGCGGAGGAGCTCAAGAAGCTCACAAGCCGAGTCCAGCGTGTTGAAGGAGGCAAAGGAATTGAAGGTTTGAATTATGAGGATATATGTATTCAGTCGGATATAGAATTGTCGGAGGGTTACAAACCTCCTAAGTTCGAGATGTTTGACGGAACAGGTGACCCAAAGGTACATTTGAGGACATACTATGAAAAACTCATGGGAATTGGGGAGGATGAAAGGATTCACATGAATCTGTTCATGGGGAGTCTCACTAGAGACGCCCTATCTTGGTACATTAGTCAAAACCCCAAGAAATGGGTTAATTAGGTAAGCATGGCATCAGACTTCATGGACTGATTTAGGTTCAATATAGAAAATGCACCGGACGTCTTCTACATACAGAACCACAAGAAGAAACCAACAGAGACTTTCCGCAGTATGCTACTCGATGGAGTTCAATGGCTACAAAGGTTAGGTCGGCATTGGAAGAAGAGCATATGAACAAATTCTTCATCAGGGCCCAGGATCCGCAATACTATGAAAGGTTAATAGTCATCGAAAATCACATATTCTCCGACACCATCAAGGTCGGGCAAAGGATTGAAGAATGGATCAAGAATGAAATGGTAACCAATTTTGAGGCGTTTCAGGCCACGAACGAAGCATTACAGTCAGGGGGCATATCAAAGAAGAAATAAATAGGAGCAATGATCCTAAGAAACTACAGTCACACTCACTCCTATTGTGGTACATATACAGCCACCAGTCAAAGTTGAGGTAGATGCATCAACTCCGTTCGAAATTGAAGTAACAACACTTATAGTTGCACTCGCTCCATTTGAAGTAGAAGTAACCGCACCCTTCACTGTGACGGTAGCATCCACACCGCCATTTAAATCCAATGTTGTACCTTGAGATTATGTTGTTCAAGCCAGGAGGAAAGGGAAAGCGAAAATGGAAGAGTCTGGTGCGGCACAAGGGATGACCAGGACTAGCATAATTTATACACCTGAGAATTTGGGAGGAACGAGTAAAGACGTTGCTGCCAAACAACCTATCATTGAAACCGGTCCAGATGATCTCTTGAGGAAGGTACATGCAAGGGAATATTCTGTGGTGGATCATCTGAATGAAACACCCGCCCAGATATCCATCCTATCACTGCTGCGAAATTCGGAGGCGCATAGGAATGCTTTGATGAAGGTGTTGAATAGGCTTACGTGCCTAATAACATCACCAGTGGGGAAATGGCCAATATGGTGGGGCAAGGGCTGGAGAGCCACAATATCACCTTTCACGAAGATGAGTTTCCACCAGAGGTATTGAGTCACAACAGGGCGCTACACATCACAGTGCAGTGCGAGGATAAGTTCATTGCCAGGGTTTTGATAGAAGGAGGGTCCAGCCTCAATATCTGTCCACTGACAACTCTGAAAAGGTTGGGTAAAGGTTTGCATGAAATACGAGCGGGGACAATGAATGTAAAGGCTTTTGATGGGTAACAAAGAGCCATAATTAGGGAAACGAATTTATGCTTGCAAATGCGTCCTACTTGGTTCGATGTTGAATTTCAAGTGCTAGACATATCCGCCTCCTACAATCTGTTATTAGGACGACCTTGGATACATGTCACTGGTGTTGTTGCATCTACTTTGCACCAGGCTGTAAAATTCGAATGGAATCATCATGAAGTTATCATTCATGGAGATGGGAGCAACCCCATTTATACCAACCAAAATGTTCCGGTCGTGGAGAATATAAGGAAGTTGGGTGGAGAGACTTATCACCGCATCGAGCGCGTCAATGCGATTGAGAAATACAAATGGTGGAGCAGCAAAATAGAAAGCATACTAGCATGGTCAGGGTATGAACCCGGCAAAGGGCTCGGGAAGAAAATCCAAGGAATTACCAAGCCAATACAGCTGAAACGTCACGGTACAACTTTTGGGCTCAGATATCCATATACCTAGAAAGAATATAATGACTGGTCGCCGCCATAGCGTGGTCTCTATTACCCTCTTGAGCAACCAGTACCGCATTTGAGTCAATACTTTTATCAGACCGATACAATATAGGGGATCCGAAGAAGAAGAAGCTTTGGCTGGTCTAAGGAATCTATTTTTGGTGGACGAAGACATGGACTGCAATGTGATAGTTGAGGAGGAGGAAGAAGAAGGCCTTATCATTCAGACAGTGGAGAGGGGAGTAGTTCTCAGGAATTGGACCGCCACACCATCCAGGGCCAGACAAGTCAGGGGGATTACTATTTCTTACCTTGATGAACCAACGACTATGACATGTAACGAGACAACGCTACACAAGGATAGTGATTCAGAAGATATAGAAGAAGAAGATGTGATACCTGAGGAGATCGTCAGAGAAGTTGAGAACTTTGAGAACAAACCTAAGTCCAGCCTGGACGAGACTCAGGTAGTCAACTTGGGAGATTCTGAAACCGTCAAAGAAACTCGCATAAGCATCCATTTGTCGCCGTCAGATAAAGAAGAGTACACTCGCTTCCTAAGATAATATTAGGACATTTTTGCATTGTCGTATGATGACATGACGGGTTTGAGCATATCCATAGTGCTCACAAGCTGCCTACCAATCCAATGTGTCCGCCAGTAAAGCAGAAACTCAGAAAGTTCAAGGCAGACATGAGCCTGAAAATCAAGGAAGAAGTCACTAAGCAAATCAAAGCCAAAGTCATCAGGGTAGGTGAATACCCAATCTGGTTAGCCAACATTGTGTCGTTCCAACAAAAGACGGGAAAGTCAGGGTGTGTGTCAACTATCGGGATCTAAACAGAGCAAGTCCCAAGGATGATTTTCCGCTGCCAAATATACACATATTGATTGACAACTGCGCCAAGCATGAGATCCAGTTTTTGTGGATTGCTTCGCGGGTTATCATCAAATCTTGATGGACGAAGAAGACGCAAAAATGACAGCCTTCATTACACCATGGGGAGTATATTGCTACAAAATGATGTCATTCGGCCTGAATAATGATGGGGCCACCTACATGAGGTCCATGACACCATTCCATGATATGATACACAAGGAGATAGAGGTATATGTTAATGACGTCATCATCAAATCCAAGAAGGCCACAGATCACATAGCGGACTTGAGAAAGTTATTTGACCAGCTGCGGAAGTAAAATTTAAAGATGAATCCCGCAAAATGTGCATTTGGGGTTCTTGCTGGAAAATTATTGGGACTTATCGTCAGTCGCCAAGGAATTGAGTTGGACCCGTAAAAGGTCAAAGCTATCCAGGAGTTACCACCACCAAAGAACAAGAAGGACGTGATGAGTTTCTTGGGAAGTCTCAATTACATCAGCCGCTTCATAGCACAGTCCACGATGATATGCTAACCAATTTCAAAATGTTGAAGAAGGATGTCGCAACCAGCTTTACTAAATATTGTCAGAAGGCTTTTGACAAAATAAAGGAGTACCTATCCACCACCACCAGTCCTAGTCCCACCGGAACCTGGTAGGCCACTGCTACTCTACCTCTCCATATTAGATGGGGATTTAGGTTGTGTTTTGGGACAACATGACGAGACAGAGAGAAAGGAGCAAGCTATATATTATCTGAGTAAGAAGTTCACACCTTATGAAGCACGGTATTCTTTGTTGGAACGCACATGTTGTGCTCTGACATGGATAGCTCAGAAACTGAGGCATTATTTCTGTGCCTATACCACATATCTCATATCAAGGATGGATCATCTGAAGTACATCTTTCAGAAGCCTATGTCTACCAGGAAGCTGGCCAAGTGGAAAATATTGCTGAGTGAGTTTGATATCGTCTATGTAACTCGGAAGGTAGTCAAAGGACAATCATTGGCAGATCATCTTGCAGAAAATCTTGTAGGAGGATTATACGAACCTCTAAAAATGTATTTTCCTTACGAACAAGTGACATTCGTAGGAGAAGATATTTTTGAAGCCTACGACGATTGGAGACTATTTTTCGACGGAGCTGCAAATTTCAAGGGAGTCGGTGTCGGAGCCATTTTGGTATCAGAAACTGGTCAGCACTACCTGGTGTCTGCAAAACTCAGATTCCCATGCACCAATGATATGGCAGAGTATGAAGCATGCATATTAATGCTCAATTTGGTTGTTGACATAAATGTTCAGGAACTACTGGTAATTGGTGACTCAGATCTGCTGGTGCACTAGGTACAAGGAGAATGGGCTACAAAGAACACCAAGATACTACCATATTTGCATCGTGTACAAGAGATGATGAAGAGATTCACAAAGATAGAATTGCGGCATGTCCGCATAATCCAAAACGAAATTGCAGACGCATTGGCCACCCTATCATCCATGATACAACATCCAGACAAGAATTTCATCGATCTCATTCCGGTAAGAATCCATAATCAGTCAGCGTACTGTTCTCATGTTGAAGAAGAAATAGATGGAAATCCATGGCTCCACGACATCAAGGAATATTTGGGAAAAGGAGAATATCCAGAGCATGCAAACCACAATCAGAAACGCACACTTCGGAGGTTGTCCAACCATTTCTTCCAAAGCGGAGGAATTTTATATAGAAGAACTCCTGATCTAGGACTTTTACGATACGTTGATGCCAAAGAGGCTTCCAAATTTCTTGAAGAAATACATGTCAGAACTTGCGGCCTACATATGAACGGTGTCGTCTTAGCCAAGAAGATACTTAGGGCCGGATATTTTTGGATGTCTATGGAAATGGACTGCACTCGATATGTCCAGAAATGCCACCAATGCCAGATACATGTAGATAGGATGCGGGTGCCACCAAACGAGCTCAATACGACAAGTGCACCTTGGCATTTTGCTGCCTGGGGAATGGATGTCATCGGTCCAATCGAGCTCACTGCTTCGAACGGGCACAGGTTCATTTTAGTGGCCATTGATTACTTCACTAAATGGGTTGAAGTTGCATCCTACAAAGTTGTAACCAAGAAAGTCATTGCAGACTTTGTCAAGGACCGTATTGTTTGTCGATTCGGCGTTCCAGAGTTCATCATCACCGATAATGCCACCAATCTCAACAGTGATCTGATGAAAGCTATGTTTGAAACTTTAAAAATCAAGCACAAGAATTCCACAGCATACAGGCCTCAAATGAATGGAGCCATGGAGGCCGCCAACAAGAACATCAAGAAGATACTAAGGAAGATGGTAAAGAATCACAAGCAATGGCACGAGAAGCTGCCATTTTTCTTATTGGGATACCGTACCACAGTTCGCACATCAACCGGGGCAACACCTTATCTATTGGTCTACGGTACTGAAGTCGTCATCCCCGCCGAGGTAGAAATTCCTTCTTTGAGAATCATACAGGAAGCCTAACTCAGTGATGCAAAATGTATAAGGAGCTGATATGAGCAATTATCCCTCATAGATGGGAAAAGAATTAACGCAGTGTGTCATGGTCAGCTTTATCAAAAAAAGAATATCCAGAGCTTTCTACAAAAGGGAAATTCTCACCCAACTGGAAAGGTCGTTACATGGTTCACAGGGTACTAGCCGAAGGAAAACTCATACTCGCATAGATGGACTGAGAAATTTGGCCAAAGCCCATCAACTCGATGCAGTTAAAAGATACTATGTGTAAATTATTCGCATTGCTTGACATGATTACCGTTTAAGAGGGGATACGTAGGCATCCCTGTGGGTTCGGTCACAATATAATAAAATTTCCATTTTCACCATAATCAGAAAACTGGGGCAGAATTTTGAGGAGGACCCTCAACATTCCGAAGCAAGTTCATCCAACGGCACTACATACAGAACAACCAAAATATCGTCTAGATAACTAGGAAGAATTTTGATGAGGACCCTCAAAATTCTATGGCAAGGAGGTTGCAATGTCTCTAATAACTTCACAGTCACTAGTTCATGTAATTGATTTCTTAATTGGCATATTACTATGTTTTGAAAAACATACACGCATACTTCTTGAAAAACTTTGTTGTTTTAGCCAAGTGCTACCCATGGTGACTTGAACAGGACCCTCGGGCAGAGTGGAGCAAAGCAAGATGACAAAAGCACGAACCAACCTCCCCCGTAAAACTCACAAATTTTCTTTGGATGCAGGAATAGGTCATAACCACGAGTATATTCGTAACAACGGAATCGCCTGATATAAAACATATCTCCAGCTAAGAATTCTTCTCTCTTACTCTTACATTTGCATGAGACTAACTCTGCATGAGGCTAAGCCCAACCTCCATATCTGCATAAGTCTAAGCATTGCCTTCTCCCTGCATGAGACAAAGCATTGTCTCTATTCTTGCATGAGGCTAAGCCCTGCCTCTCTATTTTCATAAGTCTAAGCATTGCCTTCTCTTTGTATGAGACTAAGCCCTGTCTCAAGTCTTGCATGAGGCTAAGCCCTGCCTATCTATTTGCATAAGGCTAAGCATTGCCTTACATTTGCATGAGACTAAGCACTGTCTCAAGTCTTGCATGAGGCTAAGCCCTGCCTCCCTATTTGCATAAGGCTAAGCATTGCCTTCTCTTTGCATGAGACAAAGCACTGTCTCAATTCTTGCATGTGGCTAAGCCATGCCTCTCTATTTGCATAAGGCTAAGCATTGCCTTCTCTTTTGCATGAGACTAAGCACTGTCTCAAACTCTGCAAGGGGCTAGGCCCCGCCTCCCTTTTTGCATAAGGCTAAGCTCTGCCTTCCCCGCACGAGACTAATCATTGTCTCTCTTTGCGTAAACACAAATGTTGCTCTATTTCAAACCTTGCATTATTCTCTTCTCTCGGAGCTAAGCTCTGCCCCCAACTCCATGCAAGACTAAGCTCTATCTTGTTATTATATTTGGCATCTCTGCATCTCATGGGCTGATATATAGCCAATTTCTCCAAAGGCGTCATAGTCCGAAAGCATCATCCTCATAGCCGGAGGACACCATGTCATGGCCTGAGGATCTCTCAATCTTGCACATCATTATTCAAAGGCATCATGGTTCGGAGGCACCATCTTCATAGCCGAGAACATCATTTCATGGCCTACGAATCCCTTACCGCACAATTCATGGCCTGGGACATCATGGTCTAAGGACGTCATCCTTACTGTGCAAAGACAATCTTCATGGTCCAAAGGGAATTTGCATCATGTTTAAGTTTACGAAAATCAATATGCAGTATTGTATTTTGAGTTTGCAGGAAATCCGGAAGGTAACCATTATCCTAACGGGAGCAACCTTTGCTCCAGTTCTCATTCAATGCCCATACCCTCCAACATAACCAATCACCATCCGTTAACCAGTCTCATTCACCCATAACCATTTTCAAATCCCAATTGACCCCACCCGAAATATTCTTTCCTCTCTTACAATAACTCCACATGTTCATTTCACTGTTGGATCCACAACTACACATGGCATGATTTTTCTAAGACCAGGGATATGTAGGCAGCTCAGAAGCTAGAGTGCGGCCTATATCTTTCAAATCACCCCATTCGGTCAAAATCGGTCATCATTTCTTTACCCGACAACTCTTTCATCCTTCCTGGGTAAAGAGGGGCAGATGTTGATACCCAATTGTTTCCTCATGTATTTCAAATATACATACATACTTTCAGAACAGTGCATATGCATCATCATTTGACTTATAAACACATACACATATTTTCCTAATTTTTCTATAATTTTTAAAGACTTTTAAATTAATTTATTCCCATATTTTATTAGATAAATAATCATTAATTGAATCACAAATTATTTTATGATGATTTTATCATCTAACTTCATCATTTACATCCATATTAGGTTTTAAATATTTATGGTGCATTTATTATAATTACCTTTGTATTTTTAAGGCTAAAATTGCACATTTTACAATAATAGCCCATATATACTTATAATTACTTTATTTATGCAAAAATAACTTTTTATATTTTATAGTGTTAAATAATTGTTATTAACCATTTATGCACAAATAATATATTTTACTATTTTATTTATCATTTTTACAAATTATTTTATTAATTAAAAATTGGTATTTAACTAATAGCCCTAAATCCCTCCTATTTTCGGACCTAGGCTACCCAAACCAGCCCAAATTACCCAGCCCAACACCTAAAATGCCTAACCCAATAACCCCAGCCCAAAACCAATAACCCAATTACTCCAACCCGGTCGTGACCCGTTTATTTTACCCGTCCCACTCCCATTTTAAATCCTGGCCGTTGATCTCCTAAGATCAACGACCCTTGTTAACCTACCCCTTTTAATATTAACTCCCTAACCCTAATTTTCCCCATCCCTCTCACCCGCCGTCACTAAATCCTCTCATCTCTAACCCCATGAACCCTAAGCCGCCGTGACCCTAACCTTCCCCAAATCCAACCCTAAATCGGAATCCTCCACGGATTCCCTTACCTTATTTGTCTATCCTCACAACTGGCCACTCGTCTATGACCTTATTTAGTTTCTTGTCTAACATGGCAAGCAAATCTTGCCATAATCGAACCTAAACAGTTCAACTCTTTGATTTTCTGTGGTTATTCCATCTATATTCATCCCTGGATCTTTGAGTGTAATGAGTATGTTCATATCTTCTCTGATTTTTACTTACCCCCAAAATAGGATTTTCAACCTTTTCAATCGAACCTAAAAAAAGGTCTGATTTTCTCATTTCTAACACTATTCTGTGATTCTTACCTTATTTGCTTCATTTTCATGCTTTTCTTTACTGATTTCATACTTCCCTTTAAAACTAGGGTTTTAAAATTTCCTTTCCCTTTTCTTACTGATTCTTTAATTTTTTGTTCGATTATTCTTCCTTTTGTATTTTTATGTGCTTTTATGCCAATATTTTGCTTAAGTGTGTCTCGTATTTGGATTTCTGTTAATATTCGTTTAAATATTCTTAATAAACTCTTTTGTGATCACTTTTGCCGATATTCTGAATAATCTTGTGTTTTCCTAATTTGTATGCCCGATATTCCGAACAATTTTTGATTATTTTGGTATTACGCGTTCTGCCTTAATTACTCTGAGTAATTCCTGGGAATGCTTCCTTAATTTGTTAAAACCCTTGATTTAGGCTATGACTGATTTTGTAGATATTTACTTGCTTATGATTGATTTGCTTCTATGATTATATGCCGAGTTACACTACTATATATACCCTCATCCCTATTCCCTTTAAAACACCTGGAGTTTTCTGAACATAATACACTTTTTCAAAACTAAAAGCTATTCTGTATTCTGTCTTTGGCCGGCTAGAAGCCAAGGCCACTAGATTCTAAGCCACTTCTTCTGTGTATTTTTGCTCTGCTTAACTGGTTAGTTACTTGACTTCTGTATTTCATTCTTTCATACCTTGATTTGCATATGTTGTTAGCATTAAAACCATGACCCTTGATATGAATGTGAGCATCCCTTTACCATGAATCCCTGTGATGAATATCTCTGTGACTCTGCTAATCTTCCTCTTGTTATTATGTGTCACGACCCAAATTCCCCCAACCTTAGATATCATGATGGCGCCTAATATCACACTTTCTAGCTAAGCCAGTGTTAGAGTTCGATTAACTGTTTTCTTTGAATTTCTATTTAAACATGATAAGCAATTATGAAGTAAAATTTAAGTTACCGACTTTCAATGAATAATTCCAAATATAGACGAATAAGCAAATAAATAAAACGAGCCACGAACTAATTATATAGAAAAAAAACTCAAAACTACCTCAGGGTCTGGTGTCACAATTCACGAACTACTACCGAATACTACAAATAATGGATAGAAAGAAATAATGTATAACTGTTTTGAATCAAATAAAACAATAGTCTAAATAGTATAGAGAAGACTCTCGGGATCTGCGAACGCCGCAGATGTACCTCGTGTCTCCGGAAAAAAAGGTATCTGCTCTAAATGTCCCTACTGCTGGCCGGTACCTGGATCTGTGCAAAAGAGCACAGAGTGTAGTATCACTACAACCGACCCCATGTACTGAGTAAGTGCCGAGCCTAACCTCGACGAAGTAGTGACGAGGCTACGGCGGGGCATTAACAACATATAACCTGTGACAATAATATATGCAATAATGCAATAAAAAAATTCTACACGAACAAGAAAAATATAACTGAGACAATAATTATAAAGGAAGAAGGAAATTCAAACAAATAATTAAGTACTACAACAACAATCAAATAACTCAGCCGCCTTTTTCAGGCCTCAGCTATAAAAAATCTCAAATAATTTCCAAGTTTCCAAACCATAACTTTAAATAAAAGTAGTGCCAATATACGAAAAATAGTAATATAAAATGGTAGTTTTCAAATCTTTATTTTTTTCTTTGAAAATCATTAAAAATATAATTGTCCTCCCTTATTGCTCCTTGTTGCGGCGGGCAACCCGATCCCACCAGACATATCATATCAATTTATTCACCCATATCACGATCAATTTATTCACCCGTAGCACAATCAATTATACACCCTTATCACAACTGCCTTTCAAATCAAAGCCTTTCACAATATTTATGTCTCGAAAATTGTAAACAGAACAAGTTTCACTTTAAATAACAGTAAAAGAAGAATATGAAATAATGATAATAAAACAATGAGTGTTCCAGCCTTTATTTTATAAACAGTGAAACATGCGTATTCTCTCTTATCATTGTCTTGTTGCGGCGTGCAACCCGATCCCACCTATTCACACTATCACAATCAATTATCCTCCCTTGTCACAACCCCCTTATCACAACCCCCTTATCACACCAATTTTGTTTCAAAATTTTCAAACAGAAAATAGTGTAGCTCGTAAGCTTCAACCAATATCATATCACAATAAAACAAACCAGACTATTTGTAAACACCGTAACGCTGTCAACCCAACTCAGTCTCTATGTACCATGATAAAATCAAAAGACCAACCAACACTTTTAATACACTTCCCACAACCATTGGCAACAATCAATTGAAACCAAAAATCCACGTAAACCGCAACAATCATAAGACAGTTAAACTGCATTCCTCATCACTCCCTCAATATTATCAAAAATGGAACCAACAGAAACATATATATATATATATATATAATTCGTAAAAACAATGCCAAACCGCTCAACCGTTTTGTACCACAAGGAATCCAGCTAAAACAACCAATACTCTTTCCAAAATAACCACAACAATATCTAACAATAAAATAACAAGACCAAGTAGTCATAGAAACAATAATGGACATAGAACAATTAAGACAAGAATCAATTAAGTTTGGAACGGGAAAGGGATTATGCTTAACAGGCAAATTGGGTGGTGCATAGATACTCGTCACCTCACCTATACACCACGCCCATGCAGTTCACATAGCAAACAAGTGGGGATTCCTATTCCCTCAAGTCAAAGTTAGACCAAACACTTACCTCAATTTCGCAGGCCACTCACTGCTCAATTACAGCTTTTCCTTTAGAATCTTGCTCTAACTTGCTCGAATCTAATCACAATTAACTCAATATCATTAATTAGGTCTAAAGAAACTAAATTTATTGAAAATTATAATTTTTTCTAAATTTTCTCAAAAAAGGTGAAAACCCGACCCCGGGCCCGCTTGGTCTAAACTCGGGGTTCGGACAAAATTACGCTTACCCATTCACCCACGAACCCAAATATATAATTAGTTTAGAAATACGACCTCAATTTGAGGTAAAGATTCGATTTCTACAAAATTCCCTAATTCTACCCAAACCATCAATTTTTACCATGAAACTTCTTAGTTTTTGATTTAAAACTTATGAAAAACAATGGGTAATTGAAAGAGTAAAGTTTAGAATTGATTACCTATGACTTGGGGATGATATTTGGTGAAGAAATTCGTTCCTAGGGCTGTGGGGTTCGAAAATTTGAAGAAGTAATCTGCCCGTTTTATATATATTTTTCTGCCAGCTATTCTACCTTGTTTCTCATACCAAACGATCCCGAAACTCGATTCTTATGTGTCCAATTGATTCCTTGTGAAATTCTAGTCAAGTTAGGCTTTTGAATCACTCAATTTGACCTTATAATGAAGGAGATATGTAGGTTTTAATATTTGCAAATAGTGCAGATTTATTATACGTCATCAGGAGCAATTTCGTAATTAACCTGAGAAATCTGGCAACCTTAGTAAAATGACCATAAATTCCTCATACGATGTCCAAATTCGATGACTCTTTTTGCTATGGGTCCGTAATTACGATACGGATCTAATACTTTATTCAAAATAGAAATCGGAGCTCATTTGTTCAACATGATATCATGTATGCTTAAAGAAACGACGCCGAAGCATAAGAAAGAACGAGAGCAACACAATCCAAACCTACTTGAAACTCACCCGAGCCCTCGGGGCTCTAAACCAAACATGCACGCAAGTCTAAAAGCATCATACAGACTTGCTCGTGCGATCAAATCATGAAAATAACATGTAAAACTATAACTTAAACCTCAAAACTCATTATTTTCTTCAAGAACACTTATAGTTCATAACTTTTCAACCGATATCCGAATCACGTCAAACGAACTCCATTTTTCACCAAATTTCACAGGCAAGGCCTAAATATCATTACAAATCTGTACCGGGATCTGGAACCAAAATACAAGCCCGCTACCAATGATTTCAAACATTAATTCTTTTCTTTATTTCATAAATATTTCAGCAAAATAATTTCTTTCAAAAATTGATTTCTAAGGCTTGGGACCTCGGAATTTATTTCCGGGCATACGCCCGAGTCCCATATTTTACTGCGGACCTTCCGAGATTGTAGGAACACAGATCCAAGTTTGTTTACTCAAAATGTTGACCAAAGTCAACTATAATCAAATCTTAACTCTAGAAATTACTATTTCTCATATTTTAACATAAAAGTTCACGCACGGACTGCGCACACAAATCGAGGTATTTAAAAATTAGTCTTTTATGGCTAATAAGCCTAGAATTGGGTCTAAATTCTTAAAATGACCCTTTGGGTCATCACAATCTTAACCTCTAAAACAAACATTCGTCCTTGAACGGACATAGAAAATTACCTGAATTAGCGAACAAGTGTGGATATTTACTCAGCATGTCCGACTCGGACTCCCAAGTAGCTGCCTCAACGGGCTGACCTTTCTACTGCACTCGAATTGAAGGATAAACTCTTAGATCTTAACTGACGAACCAGTCGGTCTAAAATGGCTACCGGCTCCTCCTCATAAGTCAAGTCTTTGTCCAATTGGACAGAGCTGAAATCTAACACGTGGGACGGGTCACCATGATATTTTCGGAGCATTGACACGTGGAATACTAGATGAACTGAGGATAACCCTGGAGGAAACGCAAGTTTATAAGCCACCTCCCTCATTTTATCAAGAATCTCAAACGGCCTGATATACTTAGGGCTCAACTTACCCTTCTTTCCAAACCTCATAACACCCTTCATGGGCGATACCCGAAACAATACTCTCTCTCCAACCATGAATGCGACATCACGAACCTTACGATCGGCATAACTCTTTTGTCTAGACTGAGCTGCACGAAGTCTCTCCTGAATAATCTTGACCTTATCTAAGGCCTCCTGAACTAAGTCGGTACCCAATAACCGAGCTTCTCCAGGCTCAAACCATCCAACTGGTGATCTACACTACTGCCATATAATGCCTCGCAGGTCAAAACTCAATAATTCTTACACGAATTTGGCAACTTATACACAGTTAATTAATTAGTTTATTTCTTTATTTATTTATTTAATTATTATTAGTATTACTTTTATTATTATTATTATTTATTCATTTATTATTATGATCCCTATCATTATTTTATACATAAATTGTTGAATAAGACTAAGAGGCATGACTCCCTACCGGTACTATAGTAAAGTTTTAATTCACAAGGGAGACTTTAAACACAAGAATTTCCATCACAAGGACCTCGTCCCTACATAACTTCCACCACGGCTCGTAGCCCGATTTAAACATACCAAATCATATCAAAATGCGAGAATCTCGCCCTCAGTTCTGAATCACAAGTAATATGCACACTGCCAATCGAAACATTCCATTTTCTTTTTTCAAATATTTTCCGTTAAACAAAATTACAACACGTAATGATAAACATTGCTATCTCCATAGAATTTCTCAATACTAGTGTTCACACAAGTAGATTTTTCAGTTACGAAGCTCACCCGAGAGTAGAGAATATTAGAAGAATTTTATTAGGTACGCATAACCGTATTAAATTCAGGAAATCATCACTTTATAATAATTAGAGATTGTTCTTGTAATGACACCATTTAATGTAACGACCTCAGCCCTACCATAGAAAATATACCAACATGCTGAGTCTCCACCTCTAGGAGTCTGACCTCCACCTTCGACATCTAAGTTTAGTTGTAACTGCAATGGGGCACGTCGTCTGAGTGTTCTGATGAAATCTGACTCTCCCAAGTCTAGGACAATTTGTATCACTAGCCGAAATGAAGTATCAACCTGCCCTGAGTCATCCAAAATTTTACAATCATATTTGAATCCTTTAATGAGTCTAGGGACTCGCGCTCTGTCTATATGAACCAACGTAGGAGTATGACGGGCTAACTTATCGAACCTGATGGCATATTCTGACACCGTCGTATGACCTGACGCAACCGTTCAAACCTTATGCGCCACACAAAATGTAAAGTTTGAGAAACAAACTCCTTTAAAAGCATTTATGAGAACTGAGTCAAGTAATTGATGTTGCATTGGCTGGTCACCCTCTTCGTAGGCTTGTCACAAACAGCGGCGGCCAACTTCTTCTTTTACTATGCTAACTCAACACTGTTGAGCTACCCATTCTATTCATATACTTTTCATTATTCTTTTAGGGCTAACTCTCATATATATTGACACACAATGATCACAAAAATAGAGCTCTATTCAGATCATTCTTGGCACGAACCATATAGTCTAGAAGCTCGTCAACCACTGTACTCCCTCTGGAGCACCCCAAAATCCGCAACCGTGACTTCCACGCTGAGTAGACCTTCTGTAGATTTTAAAGTTGGTTATATAACTCTTTTGGTACTGAGGTATAGGGTTATTAAGGAGACTGACATACCACAATTCCAAACTTTATCTCTTACAACATCTCCGTCCTTATACATTCCAAGTCAAAACTGATATAACTGTTACGCGGCGCCTTCCTGAGATTCTTTGGAAGGGCGACGTAAGACTAAGCAATCGATGTCAGGGTGGTTGTTGTCTGCCGTGTGAGGTCCCCTCCACACGCTAGACGAGATTTTCAGTACCGTGCGCGAAAACCAATGCCAACAATTGAGAGAACAGTAATGAGAATTGAATAAAAGCTTGATTGCATTAATGAAAGCTATTAAAAAATATAAGGCAACGCAGTGTCGAGGGGTAGAGACACCAGTACAGAGAATTTCTGGCTAGAAAGTTTTTGATTGCTTGATTCCCCCTAATAATGCTTAAAAAAATAAACCAAAGGTACATGACTAGACCAAATTACGCTAGAGAAACATAATGAAAGTACATGGAATAAAGATACTCTATATTTACAAGGAAAAAGACTTAGTTTTCTACAAAGGTAGAAATATGTCCGTTGGAAGCAACTTTGTCTCAAGCATCACGATCTGCGCGCGCGGCATTGTCTGCGCGTGCGGCGCTGTTGGCAGCTGCTTGCGGCTGGGCGCTAGCGAGGAAAATCGGTGGGGTGACAGAGGCACATGTGCGCTTGTTACTTGGCGCGGCCAAGACCATGGGGCCGTCCGTGGTGCTAGGCGTTGGGAGGCTTTCTAGGATGCCACGGGGCGCGTCCAAGGGGTTATGGGGCATGGATGGAAACCCGCCCATGACATTCTCCCCCACCTGAGTTGGCGACGTCCTCGGTGCCTTACTTGCTAAATAATCTTCAATTAGGCTCTTGTACGCTTTGAGGTTTGTTCCCCTCTCCCAAGTACTCTCCTCTGCATCGCACCCTTGCCATTTTACCAAGAACTCTTGGTGATCCTTCCTGGAGGCATGAATTACCCGGTCATCAAGAATAGCTTCAGCCCGCCTTTTCCCGATTAAATCGGGGCCTCGAATACTGGGTATTGTGAGTTGGCTCCGTGAAGGATCCTCCGTGTCTTCCCGAAAGGGTTTCAGTAGACTGACATGGACGACGGGATGGATTTTCCACCAAGCTGGGGTATCCACCCGGTATGCAACTTTCCCAATGCGCCTTTCAATGGAAAAAGGTCCAATATATTTTTGCAACAGGCGAGGGTCATGGACCCTGTAACGACCCAGCCGGTCGTTTTGCGTATTAGGGTCCTGTTTCCTTAAATGAAACCTTCCATGGCGGTTATTCGTGCTTTGTGACTCGCGGGAGCAGGTGGTTCGGGATTTGGGAATGAATTGGATGGTTTAGGAACACTTGGGTCCTTAAGGCTGGCCTATTTGGCCAAGTTTGACTTCGGTCAACATTTAGAGCAAACAACCTCGGAATCGAGTTCTGTCAGCTCCAGTAGCTTCGTACAGTGATTTTGGACTTGGGCGTATGTTCGGCTCGAGTTTTTGATGACCCGAGAGCGTTTCGGCGCCCGAAATGGAAATCAAGATTTCCTTAATTTTAGAATTTGGCCTGGAACGGGACTTCAAGCTATCGAATTCCGAATGGAATTCCGAGGCCGAAAATAGTTCCGTATAGTCATTTATGACATGTCTGCAAAATTTGGGGTCATTCCGAGTAGTATAGACCCATTCGGCGCAATGTAATAAATTCTAGAATTTCAAAGTTCTTAAGTTTGATTAATTTGGTTTTGGGGTTGAACTTTGCGTTCCGTTGTTTATTTTCATGTTCCGGAAGTTCGAGCAAGTCCGTATCATGAATAGAGACTTGTCGGTGCTTTTGGACGGGGTCCCAAGGGGCTCGGGGGTATTTTAGACCCCCGGGAGCTAAGTTAGAAAAACCAGAAATTTTCTGTCTG